>CAJQUN010002653.1:0-24155 GCA_907163345.1 Haberlea rhodopensis | reverse complement strand
TCATACTGACGATATACCTGCGTATGGATAATTCCATGTGGGAGGAGGTAAAATTTTTTTCAGAACAGAATCTTGGAAATTAATCATCGAGTTAGAGTGCAGTGAGTGTGAGGCTATGCATACATGAATAATCAAACTGGATGTTGATTGCATGAGCTACTGAAAAGGGCATGAGCCCAGTTGCTAGAAAAAAGGCATCTAACTGTTACAATTATTGTGCCCTCCAGCTGTACCGTGATCTATCTTCCAGTTTGATAAGGCTTCTTGATTCATGTAACGATTCATTTTGGGAAAACTGGATGGATATACTCTCGAGTACAGAATCACATCTTATTTGTCTATGACGGTATATTTAAATTTCTGTCCTATTATTTGTTTCAAATTATTTTCTGTCACTGAGAAATGGGCAATTCTTGATGTCAATAATGCTGAAAGGTTCATTTGGTCGCAGGCCAGCTTGTTCTAGACACACCCTCACATCTAAAATATAATCAAAGTTGCAGAATATCAAGTATCAGGCCTATTGCCGTCTGTGCCTCAGAGAGTGTTCAGTTTTGTGTCAAAGGCTTCAATTTTTCTCTTACAACTTCAAGGTATTCTATTTTACGTGCATTAATCTCTCTCTTGGTTTAGATGAGGATGTTTGAATCCTTCATTCTTTTATGAAGTTCTGGAAAATCTAAGGCTGCGTTTAAGAGAGGTATTTGAATTTCGCCCAAGTATATGCAATGAATTTGAAATCCATTAATTTAAAATTTGTAAATCCGAACACTGCCTGAAGAAATTTTATATCATTGGTTTTTTTTTGTTTGTCTCAGTTGTTATGCACAATAGATGGAAAATATCTGGCTCAGGAAAATTGTGGTGCTAGAACAGCAGCAGAGTCATTCACTGAGCATGATGCGATTCAGTCCCTTAACTTCTCTTGCACTATACCAGATATAGTCGGAAGGGATTTATTGAGGTGATGTTGTAGTCAATGCTTCATTGCCCAAAAAAATATACATTTAGTTGATTTATTGGGAGTTTTGTGAAATTACAATCTATGGTTATTGATGCATAGACTCACTGTTTCCGCGACTCGAACCCGTGACCTCTATGTCACGTGGCAGCAACTTTAACTTTGCGCCTAGGCTTACCCGCAATGCTCACTCTTCATAAGTACTGAATTTTGTTTGTGCTCATTTATATTAGGTTGAGGACCACAGTCTCAGCAGCAGTTTCTTTCCGTTCATTGTCGTGGAGAAGGATGCCTGCTTAGAAATCTGTACCCTGGAGAGCATCATTGAAGTCGCCGATGAGAGATACAAATTAGAGGCTAGGAATCAGGCTTTGGAGTTTATACACGAAATGGGTTGGCTTCTCCAAAGAAGTCGTTTGAAGTTTAGGTTGGGTGAATCCAGTTTTGAAGTGGATATGTTCCCTTTCAAACGTTTCAGGTGGCTTATCGAGTTCTCCATTGATCATGACTGGGTGTGTGTAGTTGAAAAGCTTTAAGTATTTTCTTTGATGGTACTGTTGATTCTGGGAAACATGCTTCCATACTACATGCATTGTTGGACATTGGCCTTCTTCACCTGGCGGTTAGGAGAAATTGCAAGTCCATGGTAAAGTTTCTTTTAGAATACCGTCCGAGTGGGTCTTTGAACAAAAACAGGACCAAAACTGAATCAAGCTGACAACGAGGGACAGTATTTGTTTAGGCCTGATTCTATAGGACCAGGAGGGTTGACTCCTCTCCACATAGCGGCCTGTCTAGATGGCCGTGAGAATGTTTTGGGTGCATTAACTGAAGATCCCAAATCGGTGTGCTCCTATTCTGTATTTTAACAAGCACGGCATGACTTGAGAACAATATGCATTTCTAAACTCAAGAAATCACATTTTCTTTTTCAGGTGGGAATCGAAGCATGGAAGAATGCTAAAGACAGCACAGGATTGACACCTCATGACTACGCATGTTTCCGTGGTCATTATTCTTACATCCATCTGGTTCAGCGGGAAACTGAATAAGAAATTGCTAAACAGTCACATTGTAGTGGACATTCCAGACAACACCGTACCCACGAAACAGAAAATCGGAGACACGAGTAAGTTGGGTAAATCAGGGGTTGCTTTCGGAACAGAAAGAGCTCGAAGTTGTAGCGAATGTGAGCAGAAAATGGTGGGTTACGGAAGTTGGAGATCATCTGTGAGGATTTACAAACCGGCAATGCTATCTATGGTAGCAATAGCCGCAGTTTGTGTGTGCGCCGCGCTGTTCTTCAAAAGCTCACCTGAGGTTCATCCATGCGTCCGTCCCTTCAGGTGGGAGCTATTGAAGTATGGCTCCGAGTGACCATTTTAAAACGCTTGTTATATGTTGTAAGAAGTGAATAAATTCTCCATCGGTGTGCGTGTATGTATCTCTATATAAATCTTTGGACTTGAAGACACATTTAATTTTGGAAATAATTCTATGTTTTGGATTGGTGACATTTAGGAAAAATTTAATTAGAAAAGGGATAAAGGGTTAAATTGGATGCTTCCACTTAAATAATAATGTCTACTTTTTCAGTCACTTTAGCATTTGTTTACTACAAAAAGTTTCTTAAGCAATATTTGAGTTCTTTTAATAAAGAAGTATAATATACTAACATCACAATATAATTGGAGGGAGGTAGTGTAATGTTTCTTATATGTTTTACAAACTGTAAGAGTGTTATTGTAATACAACTATTCTACAAGGGTGATAAATATAATTATTCAAACTAGAAGGAAAAATTTATAATACGATTATGCTGCAAAGGGATATGTAATAATCCCTTATACCCCTTCTAATATGAAAACTAAAAAGATATATTTATTTTTAATTTTCTAAAGAAAAAGTAAAATATATATTTTATCCTTTCTAAATTTGTGGTTTTATGTGCTTTAAAATATCCAAAAAATTTAATCAGGTGATAATATCATATTAAGGGTTGGGGACAGCTGTCCCATCTCAAATTTTTTATTTTTATTTACCCAAAGTTTTTTTTAAAAATAATTGAATTTTAAGCCTCCCAATTTTTTTACCCCCGAAATAAAAATTCTAAAATTCACGCTTATCATATTTGCATTCTATTTGTGCCTCAATTAATAATGTTAAAATGTTTCTTGTTTTGAATAATCAAATTTTATGTATTGTATTAATGTAAAGTTAAGCGGTATTTTAAAGAATAAAAATTAGTCCAAGAGGTATATTAATAATATAGATTTAATGCTTCGTACTAATGTTAAAAGGAATAATATTTTAAATTATCAAAGAATAAAAATATAATATAAGTAGAGGTATTTTATAAAGCAAAAGGCAAAAAAAAAAAAAAAAAAAAGGAAAGTAAAAATAATTGAAGTTATTGTTGCTTAATTATATACTAAGTAATTTTTGGCATTGGTATGCTATAGAATATATTTTTTATACAATAAAGTTTGATAACATGTGATTATGTTGGAATAATTTGTTCTCTCTGATTTTTTTTTTGTTGTGGAGAAAAAGAAAAGTAATTTATATTACATAGAAAATAACTATTTTAAAATAAATTTGATTTAAATAAATCTTACTATATTATAATGCCTAACCCCTTATACTAACTACCTTGGTATGATAAATTTGAATTTACCAAACTAACCCCTCCAATGGTTTGTTGTGATTCTTTGTTGTATCTTTTGAATTGTAATATTAATCAATGTATATGTCTCATTTATTTCATTACATGTATCAATTCGTATGCATTATATATTACGTTACACACGCAACGCGTGTGCATCATCTGCTAGTATAGATAATATTTATCACAACACATTCATTAGAAAACCAAATACTAATAGATCACACCCTACTTCAAAGGGAAAAGTTTTGCATGGATCGATTCTGATTCTGAACTTCACATATAGACCAATATAAAGAACATAAGTTTATCATATTTGATTTAGTTAATTTTCTTTTTCTTTTTGGTGTATATACGATGGCTAAACCCGATGCATATATGAATTTCCGAATTTAACATGATTCAATTTGTTGGTCGATCACTTTTAGGCTACCCGTGAGATAGTACTTATTAAATCTAGCAATGATTTTTTAACCTAATATTTGAGTTATATGTTGGATGAAATAAAATTGATTTGCCGACACATTCATGTTCGTCAATGCTTTCGTTTGAATTAAAGCTGTCACCATTCTTCTCCGGCGAATCTTAGATCTCGTAAATTCACTCCTCATTTCCTAAAATCTTCACCCACTGCTCGGTATATCTATGGAAACTTGCCCTACATCTGTCCCATCTTTTTTAGCAGTTAAAAGTATGACATAATTGTGTATTTTTGATATGATGTTCGTGGAGCGTTACCATGTCGTCGAGATTTCAGGAGAGACTAATTTTTTGGTGAATTTTCCTATGGGCTTCTGTTGTATTCTAATGTAAGTGTAGTATCGTTTGGTTTCATGATTCATAAATTGGTAAATTGATTGTTTATTGTGAACCCTATATTATATGGAAGAATTCGATGATAGTGCTTTTATTTTTATTTTTTTGTTTGCACATCTAGATTGAAGCCTCCGGGTTCCTCAATGGTTTGATCCAACAAAATGCCATCATCTGTCAATCTGACAGGTTTCAGACTCCTCAGAGCTAAAGATTCTAAGTTAAGGTTGTTTACTGCTTTTTCTTTTATCAAATCGACGCCCACGCCCTTTCTGCTGACATTTTGCAATGCCAAGGGTCAATCTTTTACTTTCAACAAATTCAATCAAGTGAGTCTCTAGACCGTGCCATTCTATTTTTTTTTTTTTAATTTAATACTTAAATAATAATGTCTAGATACATTAAGAATCCTTTGATGATATTTATGCTCCACTGGTCTTTTTTCCGAACGCATTTGACCTGCTTTATGTATTACATGAGCTGAAACTTGGTTACGTACAATCATGTAGAAGGATGGCATGGTCTCTTAGAAGTGCAACCGATGGTAGTAGGCTAAATTCTTCTTCTGCAAATGACTCCGTGGTGGAACTCGGCTTATCAGGGCTATCCAGACTGTTCGAGTTATGTTGATTGCTAGGTTAAAAGAGTTGAGGAAAAACCTTCCGGTCAAATTATTCTTTTTCTTGGTGGGATTCTATTGTGCAACTGCTTTTGCCACTGCGATAGGACAAACAGGAGACTGGGATGTGCTGTCTGCTGCTTTGACTGTGGCCCTTGTGGAGGGGATTGGGGCTCTTATGTACAAGTATTCTCATAATTTTGTGGACAAGATAAAGAACTTAATAATCATATTCAATTACTGGAAGGCTGGGCTCTCGCTTGGTCTCTTTCTGGACTCGTTTAAGTATTAGATATAACATAAGCTTGAATAGAGATGCATTATCGATACTCTGTTTCATAGGAATTTCGTAAAACCCAGATCTCCACCATGGAAAAGAAACTCAATGCAAAGGCAAATGCCTAATTGACTTAAACTTTATCTGAAGTCAATGGAAAGAGCCCTCGCTTTCATGTCCCAGGTTTACTTGTATTTTCCTCTTGCTTCTTAAAATGGTTGTTTTGGCATTTGTGCGACCGTTTCAGTTTATTTTGTTAGTATTTCTTCTTTGGGGGTGAAATTGTCCTACTTAATTTAATTTCGTATAAAATAGATCACTTAATTCTTTTTCCTGGACTTTGCTTAATTTGTTCTCGCAAGTAGGAGTTATTCTATTATGGCCAATGGCCTTACGTTTGTAAATATGGAAGTATTCCAGCTCTTTTCATGCACCTCAACACATGGATTTGATATTTGATGGTGAAGCAGCCAATCCAGTTCTCATTAGGTCTTCACCTGAGCAATTCATATCCAGTGTGTAGACAGTCTTGTAGTTAATCTTGTCAGTAACCTATTGTGCCATTCACTTCTAGCTATGGGGATTATTACATTTTATTCACATGTACATGTTACATCGATGTTTGATGTCGCTCACGAATTTCAGGATTCTTGTCCAGTTTGTGGCACTTTGATCCAAAAGCCTTTTATGCTTCCTAATATTTATGGTGGTAAAAGTTTCAGCTTACATATGAGATGTAATGAAGTGACAGTAAATCATATTTCACTGTCTCTGCAATTCCTTTGACAGGGTTGCAATATAGAGCGGGTTGAAGGATTATATCCAAGAAGAAGAAGCATACCTCACATTCTGCTCGGCTCAAAGATGCGTGAACCTCACCTTAATGGTAGGTATTCAGCTATTCTTGGTTGCACCTTGAGTTAACTCGACAGTATGACATAAATTTTGTGATATGTACCTAAAGGTTCTGTGGAAATTTGAAGTCTCGTAATATTTTTATGAAGATGAACCAAGATCATGGGAGTGTGAACAATATTAGCGAATGAGGAGAAGTTGGATTTCCCATCTCTTTGATTGAAGGCCAAGTCTCAGTCATATTATTTAGGGGGATGTTAATGTTAATGGACCCCAATTGTGTTATTTATTTAATATATTTCAGATTATTTTAATTAGGAAATTTTAGGCTAGCCAGTGATTTTGTAATTGAACATCTACTTGCAATTAATGGTTCCATTTTAAACTTCTAGCTTAAATTTTCTACTTTTGGCAATGGTTAAACTAACTTATAACTTGATCACCAGTTTCGCCTAAACGTTCAGTGACAGTGTCAATGCTTCTAGTTTCATTTCTTCATGAGCCATGACGAGGGTCAGATCAGATTGGCAGTAAGTTTGTTGAACGATCGTAAGTTTACTGATGATTGCTACAAAGGAAATGTCTAGCTTCGTTCTATCACCGCTGATATAATAAATTTGAACCATCACGAAATAGATGGTAAGAACTGAAGGTCTCTGCCTCTGTTTCTGCATAACAAACCCGCCCATACTTCCCCTAAAATGTTGAGTAGCTATACTTTTTGGATGTCGTCTATGTTTTTCCTATGGATTTTCTAACTGAAATGTGAAGAAAGACTCTTTTTACTAATATGCAAAGCGAGTTTTCCTCGTATTCCTCGTATTCCAGATGGACATTTGCTTGAGATCGATGCATTAGACATTGTCAGTTGTCACTTCACTTGTTTTATTACATTTTTTTTTTCTAAAGAGGCATTTTAGTAGAAGGGTCATTATGTTTGGGTATAATGTCAGAAACATATATTTATTAGCCTCTTGAAGGCAATAGATTCCAGATTTATGGTATCTGTGATTTTAGTTCTAGAAAGATTCTCTTGACTTTCTTTAGCTTCAGTAAAGGGGATATTGATGT
This sequence comes from Haberlea rhodopensis, assembly GCA_907163345.1. Classification (NCBI taxonomy): domain Eukaryota; kingdom Viridiplantae; phylum Streptophyta; class Magnoliopsida; order Lamiales; family Gesneriaceae; genus Haberlea; species Haberlea rhodopensis. The sequence goes on along the minus strand of CAJQUN010002653.1, from coordinate 16,894 downwards.
TAATCATCAACCGAAAAAGACCAACTAAAAAATAATAATCCATTTTTTCCATTAAAAGCATCCAATTCTAAACATGAACAACAAAATAATGGGCAATGATGTACCCATCTACATATAGTAAAGCACAAAAGCACGAAGTGTGTGTAAACAAACAATAAATAAAAGTAAAATCCTTAAAAGCTAAAAGTGGTTCATACTGGAGGTTAAGGCACTAGTATTCCAATTCTGATTTTAAACTTAAGCTTGAGCCTTGTCATACTTGAGAGGCTTCACCACTTCCCAAGTGAAATCAGGGTCGTCTCTACCGAAATGCCCATAAGCAGCAGTCTTCAAGAACCTAGCACCGGAACCCCTCTTCAGATCCAGGTTAATAGAAATCATACCAGGCCTGAAATCAAAGTTCTCCTTCACAATATTGAGAATTTCTTTATCAGGGATCTTTCCAGTTCCATATGTGTCTACAAACACCGACAAGGGCTCTGGCACGCCAATGGCATAAGAAACCTGAACGATGCACCTCCTAGCAAGTCCCCCCGCTACAATGCTCTTCGCGGCCTGCCTAACGATATATGCACCACTTCTGTCGACCTTAGTCGGGTCCTTCCCCGAAAAAGCACCGCCCCCATGAGCTCCCCACCCTCCATAAGTGTCGATGATGATCTTGCGACCTGTGAGACCAGCATCACCATGGGGGCCACCGATGACGAAACGGCCAGAAGGGTTGAGGTGGAAGATTGTCTTCTCGTCTAGGTATTTTTCGGGAATGACAGGCTTGATGACATGCTCCTTCAGGTCGGCAGCTATCTCATCGTTGGTCACAGTCTCATCATGCTGAGTCGAGATCAGAACGGTGTGTACACGAATAGGAACCATGGCACCCTTCTCGTTGTAGTACTCGACTGTCACTTGGGTTTTTCCATCGGGCCTCAACCATGGGCAAGTACCATCTTTTCGGACCTCGGTAAGACGAGCACCAAGTTTGGTTGCAAGAACATGGCTAAGGGGCATCAATTCAGGGGTCTCATCAGTGGCGTAGCCAAACATATGGCCCTGATCACCAGCACCAATCTCCTCGGGTCTCCTGGTAAGATGACCATGAACACCCTGAGCAATATCAGGACTCTGCTGCTCGATGTTAACTAGAACTTTGCAGTTGTCGGCATCCAAACCCACATCATCCGACACAAAACCGATGGCACGGCAAGTGTCACGGACTATTTCCTCGTAGTCAACATTGGCCTTGGTGGTGATCTCACCAAACACCATGACCATATTAGTTTTGGTGCAAGTCTCACAAGCAACTTTGCTCTCGGGATCCTGGGCAAGGCAGGCATCAAGAACTGCATCGGAGATCTGGTCGCAGAGCTTGTCAGGGTGTCCCTCATTCACCGACTCCGATGTGAACAAGAAAGTTTCCATCTCTTTCAGCCTACATAACATGCATACAAATTAAAAAAAATTGCTGACCACACGACTGATATAATCAAGAAAATATGTAGAAAAAAAAAAATGCAGATTTTGCTGGACTATTTGTCCTCGCGATCATCATACTCCATTGAACCTTGGAATTGTTCAAGGAACTAGTAGATCTGGAGTACTACCGTTTTTTATTATTATAAAAATCATAAATTGCCTTTTAAAACAGCATTGCAAGTACTTAGATTTTCAAGAGTTGACAACCCACCAAAACTAAACATCCCAAAAAACCACAAAATACAAAATAGAGAAAAGATCGTCATTTACAAGAAAAACCAGATCTATGGCACTCAACATGTCTCGATTATTATAAGCAAATGAAAGAAAAACTAAGCGAATAACATGTACAATTAGAAAGGCAGAGAGAAGTCCTACCTAAGTTTGAAATGAGAGGGCGTAGACGGAGAGAGAAGTGGGAAGCGGTGCGAAGAAGGCCGGGCGGAGATTGGTAAAAATATAGATATCAAACAGCGTCCCCTTTGGATGGAATCTCAGTGTAGATTCATTCGGTTGAACATGGAGGCTTAGGTGGATACAGCTCCGCTTGCTAATTTATTTTATACAAATTAAAAAATGTAACATATATTACTATTAGATTTATGAAATTTATACATAATAGCAAGGTGAAGCACAATATTTATAATTATTCCGCAATTAATTCTACTCATTAAATCGATAAAATTAATAATATTTTCCCATCAAATATTACTTTAAAAAATTAACTCTATTAATCATTCAATATTTCGAAAATGTGTTTTTTTTGTGTGAAAGGACATGAATATATTAAGAGTTAGGTTGCCAAGTCGGCAAATACAGACGAGCGTAACAAGAGAGGACATGCTTTCAAAAAACAGCACAGATTTGCCCAACTAAAACTGTGTGAGCATCTAAATCATGAGCCACTCTGGGTTTCATTCTGCCCTCAGGGGCATTATCCACCATCCATTAAGAAATTTTTTTTTTTAAAAAAGATTCCAAATGATTGGTGATGATGCCCCTAAGGGCACTACCCTTAAGAGCATCATCAAACAAACCGCCACTCTGTTAGCAGAATGTCTACAATGGCTAATGACAAATCCATTGATCTGATTACAATGTGTCCTAAGCTTCGGGATGGCATGGCTAGGGAAATTGATTGAGTTGACCACACCAGCAAAATGAAAATTTGCTAACTTAATGAATTATTTCTACACTTTTATATAAAATACAAATTTTGAATTATATAACTGAAAACGTTATTTTAAGATATAATATTGAAAATATTGTCTAATACAACATTCTTTATTTCATATAATTTTTTGCTCGAATTATAAAATAATTATAGATTTATTCAAACGTCAAGCTGTACATGGTTGAAAATAAAGGAGAATTGCAGGGAAATTGTCCAAAACGTGACAAAGCAATGCCACCTACACCAGGTTGGTAAATGAGTTATATTCGACACCGACGGCCTCTCCCACGGCTAAAATTCTATCGTATACTAGGATTGTTACTCTCTATATAGATTGAGTATTGGATAACAAGGATCTTATATAGGATTTACATCATCCAATAATTATATTCATATCATGAATAATGCGATAAAATTACCTGATGTGGATGGATATGGGGCTGGCTGTTGTTTACCAATTACCAGACATAATTTCATATAATTATTGCACATATTATGCTTATAATCATTTATATTACATTATAAAAAGGCAAATAATCATACTATTAAAAGATGATTAATTTTGAAGTATAAATTTAAATGGTAAATCTGGAAGGTGTATGTTTTTATACTGTAAAAGATGATCATGTTGCATACTTGCATACCACTCCCCGGGAAAATATTTGTATAGACTCGATTTGGACCCCACTTATTGATCAACTCAATGTGATTGATCTAAAATGAATGGTGTTTTGGTTTATATTTATTTTATTTAAAATATTGTTAGGATCGGGTTGCAGATAGAAGGGGGTTGAATATTTGCTTTGACTTTTCTATACTAAATTAAATTTAATTCAGTTGGGTTAGAAACTAAAAGCTATTTCTTGTTTAAGTCTTGATTAATCAAGTAACTATATGTAGTGCAAAACAACTTACAGTGAATATAGCTGATGGTGAAGTTTACTGGTGATATCTACTAATGAAAACACGAGGTCTACTGGTGAACAATTAATATATGAGTAGATGCTACCAGTTAATGCATGCAGTAAGGGAAAGTCTGGAAAGTAAATGACACAGGAGTTGTTTCTGGAAGTTCGAAGCACAAACACTTCTAATTCTCCCATTCTTCCTTCACAGGAAGTATTCACTAGAACAATGAGTTTACAATCATGTTATACAATCCCCCTTAGACTAATACCACACAGATAGCTTAAATTCCTAGTTTAAACAGACCACACATATTGCACACAGCAATTTGTGCACACAGTCACAAATTATACAAGACACGCTCTACAGATACAATAAAAGCACAGTAAATGAAGTGTAGAGAGTAGGTCTGATTTTGCAACGTATTGCAAAATCTAGACACTGATGATCTCTTGAAGATCTGATAAATCTTTCACGCGGTGCCCTTAAAACTTCTTGAATAAGTTGATGTATCTTGAACGTGGTTCAGGGATTCTTCTTCTTTAATATCTTGTAAATTAATGACCCTGAAAGTTGAGAGAGCTCTTGTAAAAGTTCGATCTTTTTTTCTTAAAACCAACAATCTCTATCTCTCTGGGATTTGAATCTTGGTCTAATTTATACTTGAGATAGGCAATAAGCCAACTGTCAAGATTCAAGTTGATTGATTGATTAATCTCTTGTCTAAAGTAATACTGGAGCATTTAATGCGTCCCTGTAATTCTGCAATTTTTCACATATAGCTTATAACGGCTAGTTGATTTGTACTTGAAACTCTACTGATGTTTCTTCATCGGTCGGTAGAGTTCACCATCATAGACTAGGTGAACTACGCCTGATCAGTAGATAACTCTCGTTTGCAACTTTATATAGTAAGGTCGTGCTTTGACAAAGCAGTAGGCTTAACCGTCGGTAGAGTTTATAAATCCATTCAACTCTTGTCAGTAGACTTTATCAATCAGTAGAGTTTACAAATATATCTGTCAGTAGATAAATATCATAACTTTGTTATCCAACAATTTTCCCATTTTTGATAATTTATCCACCGTCCATCAATTTTCCCCTTTTGAATTTATCTCAAATATTGCACACTCATCAGTAGGATAATCTGACATTTTCTTTATGAAGGCAACTGATAGTTCAATTAGCTACTGATCTTTATTGAACCTTATTTTTTCATCAAAACTTAGATAAACAATATTTTTACTTTCTTTCCTCTTCTTTTCTTTTCCTTGAATGTAACTCGAATAAATTTATTTATTCCCCCTTTGACCTTTAATACATTTTCAGTAGGGATTCTTCAGTCTTTGTGAGAAAATCAGTAGGGATTCTTGTTCAAAATAAATGAACAGAAATCAGAAGCTTAGTTCAAAATAAATGAAGCTAAGTGAAATTATTATGCCCAAAATAAATGAGCACAACACAGTTCAAAATAAATGAACTAGAAAATCCATTAATCATAATATTGATTGATATAGCAACAAGAAAGTACAAAGATATAACAACAGTTGAGAATTCTGCTCTACAGATCTCTTACAAAGCTCTACTGGTATTCCCCATCAACTGATGTTCCCCCTCAACTGATGTTAGCTCAAAAAAGTCTTCAAGGTCTATGTGAGCTGCTTGGTTGTTATGTAGAGGAAATTGCTTGCACTGTTCTGGCAATAGTAACTAGCTCTGATATTTGTTGAGCTATGAAGGAGAACTTTTGAGCAGTAGACTCATTTGATGTTTGAAGTTGGTTTTCCAGTATTGATAGCCACAACTTGAACAGTTCAGAAGTTTTGATAGAACTTTCTCCAGCTCCAATAAGGGTGTTCTGAGTTGTAGTGAGCAGTTTCTTAACTGTACCAGTCAGATAAACCATATCTCTTCTAACTGTACTGAAGTTCTCTCTCAGAAACTTCCAAAGAGACAAGTCAAGGAGATTCAAGTCTTCGAATCTGATCAGCCATCATAATGACAGCAGCAGAGTGAGTTTCCCTGATCTGTTTTTCAAGTCTCTTTAGACGACTTGGCTAAACTTCTTCTTCTTCTTCTTCTTCTTCTTCTTCCTCTTCTTCTTCCACTTCTTCCTCTGCAGAGGATTTAGAAGGATAATCACTTCCTTCTTCCGGTTGCCAAGTTATCTGCAGTATCGAAAAGGTGTAGATTTGAAATGTTCGCAGTACGAGTATCCCGATGTCTACTGCTTCCTTTTGTCCATAATACTCAGCAGGTTGAAGAGTGTATCTGATACGTTCTCTGATAGGCCATCAACTTGGACATGGGCTCAGACATACTGGAGCAACAAGCAAATGAATGGGCTTCAATTAAAATGACAAATAAGGAAGGAGATAAGGCAATAGGAACGAACAAGGAAAGAAGGCTCACGAACAATCTAGAAGACATTATAAATCAATCCATTTTTATGTTATTATTTGTAAGTTCTAGTTCGTCAATCATAATGGATACTATTTGGCAGTTTTTTTTTCTTCCTTTTTTCAGTATGGTGATACGGTCATATGTAATGTGACGAAATATTGTATTCTCGATACAGTTTGTGATGTTCTCAAAGATAAACGTGTCTTTGTGTTGTTTGTCTGATTAGGGTTGCTCGATTGGGTTAGGAACCGATGTACCTTATTTCTTGATGCTTCCATTTGGAAATGTTGAACTGTGTGCTGGTCTGACATACAACAAGAAATAGAAACATGTCATTTGACACGTTGTGTATTTATATTGTGAAGTGCAAGAAAGCTTTGGTCACATCTGATTTGTGCGATGGTAGGTGGAAAGTAATGACTTACTTTGGTGAGAGCAAGATGTGTTTACATAATTGTGGGTTGGGAGATTTTTGCAGATACGAGATTCGTGTGAGGATGCAATCCTCGGAGTTGATGGGTTGTTCATGTTGTTTATACCGTGTATTGATGTACCCTGACATGGTTTGCGTGACATACATGTGTGCACGATTCCATTGCAATGAATGGTGAAGTTATACCATACTGACGGCACTATGTATGATAGGAGTGTATGATCAAGAATGTCAGGTATACTTGTCTTGGACTCTTGTTGAGTCGTATTGTACGAAAAATGGGAGTTTATATCTCTCTACAGTGTCGATCTCATGCATAGTCATTGTTGTGACAATTTGATGGGACATCATCTGGGGTTTGGTTCAGTTTGGTAGACTATTCACCTTGCGTGAAATGTAGGATGTTGGGTTCACCGTGGTAGTACATACACATAGTCAGCATATGATACCGTAGTATCTGAAGTTATGATCTGGTATGGTTACTTTACATTACTGCAATGCTGGTAGTAGTATATACTTTGGCTGAAATGTATGTTTGTAGTTGTCCTAGCAACCAGTATATGCTTCGTGTTGCAATATTTCTGCATATATGAGTCTTATATGATGAGTTTATGATTCAATTTCGAGGATGAAATTCAATCAGTATGGGAGAATTATAATGTCCTGATATGAATCATACACGTGTTATGTAGTGCTTGGGTAATTATACGATAAGTACGGTATGATGGAGGTGGAGGCGGATTCAAGTTAAATTAAGTATGAATGATAAAATGAATGAGAGGATTAATGGGTATGTGGCAATAAATGACACATAGTTGGATACATTGAAATGATGTTCATATATGATAAATAAAATATGCTATGTAATGGCATGAAATAAGACCAACTATATGGTATTGCTGGATTTGTTGTCATACATGTTACATTACATGAAGTACATTTGACATGGTTTGTGAAAGTGTAGCAAGAGAATTCATGTTGTAGCAAAAGTAACGGAAAAACAAAGATATATGCATTTGACTTGAAATTGAACAAGACAAGATTATGAGTTGAAAATGCATTTGCATTTGATTTGTTATGTGATATGCATGTGAGTTGCATTTGAAGGATGATAGAGGCTATATTAAGCATTATTAGCCCATGAACTCACATACTACACCCACATCTCACCTACAACCTCTCTACACATACTCTTGTGCAACCCTTCTCTTCTTTGCTTGGTTCTAGCTTGGAATCATGTTCAAAATGAAGTATATAGTAAGGATAAGTTGCATGATCTACTTTGATGTAGTTAGGTGGTGTAATAACTTAGTTATGATGTTTTTTATAGCAATTCAAGAAGCATGTGATTTGTTTGAAGGAAGATTGGATTCATATGTTGTTGAATTCAATGAACTAAGTTGTAATCTTATGAAAACATGTTTAGATCATGATATAGTGTTGTTTTATAAAGTTTTGAGAGTATGATTTGAAGTGGAAGAAGTAAATTATGAAGATAGACATGAAAAACGCCATGTTCTGAAAATGTTGCTGTCGACCGATCGATCGATGAGACAGGGAAATGTTTAAGGCAGTGTAGGTAGCGATCAATCGTTGTATGTGACCGATCGATCACTAGAATGTCGTAGTTTTGTATGAAATTCAGATTTAATATCGATCGATCGCTACTTTCTACCATCGATCACTATGGTGGCATTGTTGGAGTGATCGATCGCTAGGATTGACCGATCGATCGCAAGATCAAGATTATAAAAATGTAGTATTTTCATTGAATTGATTATCAATTAACAAAAGATTATATGTAAAATTCCTGAGGGTATAATCGAATAAAGTACATAAATATTTTTTCTAACTCTATTGTTTACCCTTTTTTTTTTATTATTTACATTTAATTCTCTTCTCACACTTTTCTTTTAACATGAAAACAAAAACTCTTTTTACAGCAAAACCTCTTCTTTTTTTTTGGTCGAGAGGAAATGTTTTTTTCCGCCAAGATAACCCATTTGTCTTCAAGATCAAGATTATGAAAATGTATAATTTTCTTGGTAGTTGTCTAATGACATGGTTTATTATATTATACATTGTTGGTATTTATGTAGCATCATCACAGGGAACGAGACAACGAGGCGGTGAAACATTGACGCCTGACTTATATATTTGTGTCGCACAACAGGTACGTGTTGACGTATGAATAATGATATTCCATTTATGATCATTATACTTATGATGATGATGTATTGTTGATTTAGATATGCGATGAATATCTTGTTTATTGATATATGAGATTATTATGAATATTAGATGTGATTGGTGCTATGAGGCACAATGCTGTTGAGGCATGTGATTGGTGCTATGAGGTACGATGCTGTTGAGGCAGGTGATTGTGTGTTGTGAGGCACGATGTGATTGAGACATACAACTGATGCCACGATAGGGTATGCCATTGTTGAGCATATGCTTTGGCTGTTATACGTGTGAGGACGGTTATATGATATGTGCTGCCAATATGGGACGTGAAAGCTGAGCCACTGACATATTGAGCTGAGAGGCATATCATATCGGTCCCGTTTTCATTATTGGGCATGTTGTACATCTATGTTGTTGAGGATGATAGATTGATGCCACGATAGGTATGCTAGTGTTGAGCATATGCTTTGGTGTGAGAGGTATACTCCGGTTGAGTATATGCTTGGATGTTATAATGTGTGAGGACAGAAATATGATTTGTGCTGCTAATATGAAGATGTGAGGAGGTTTCAGTTACATATTGAGCTGCGATAGACAAATCATATTTGTCCCGTTATAACAGGGTGATAGATGAGGCATGTAATGACATATTTGCATATTGTGTTATGAGGTATGTACATGGATATGTACATGAACAACCAAATAGAAGTATTGCAAATGTATAATTTACAGAAGTTGTTTATATTGTATTGATGCATTATCTTGATGTTATTGTGAACATCATTTCACTACTCATGTTTGTTTTTTTATGGTTGTTCTGTAGGGACTCATAGCGAGGGAGAGCCTGGATTGTGAGTCGACCTTCTGCTGCTAGACGTGAAACTGAGCGAGATTTGTTGATTTGTACTATGTAAAGGATATACAAGATGTAATGTATATGAATAATGTAAGTGAAAAACATAGTGAAAAATCTCAACCAGTAATGATAGTATCTTAATCCTGTTTACATAGAATGTGTTTTATGTAATTGACCATTAATTAAAGATTAAGATAACGAGGCCCCATAACTTCTTGCATTTGCACATCAGAAGATATCTGCTCAGCTGGTAGCACTCCATTTGTACATCTGAAAAGCTCTGCTCAGCTGAGGCTCTAGGTCTGCAGAGTTCTGTCTCTCAAGATCAGCTTTCGTTAGTTTAATTCAGTGTCTGTAGGCAGGGCATGGCTAAATTATTATATTACAAATTCACACAAAGCACAATATTAGTAATAATAATAATATAGTCGGTTAAATAATAAAATAAACAAATAATAGGATCAAATAACCTAAAATAGTGAACTACGTATAGACCCTCTTCAGTTTTTATAATTAACAAATCATCCTCTAGTTTGAACAATTATCAATCTCCAATACAATATATTTTTATATTAAAATCAACGGGGGAGCTAATTGTACTTGTAAAAGTATAATATTTTTAGTGTGGTATATATCTATATATATTTTACTATGTTATAATGCATAAACACCTTATAAAAACTACATTGGTCTATATGGTATGGACCAATGTCAAATACTATATAGCCCAACAAAATAACATTGTCATCTATGTCTTGCATCGGCCGCTCGTATATATAATCAGATCAAATAATAAAATAAACAAGTATAAATACTTTTAGTGCAGTCCTCCATGTTCTCCTGCCCATATTCTCAAAGGCCTCATAAAATTATCTCACGTAAATTCCGGATAACACATCTTTGACCGGCAGTGGCGCAGGAAATTAATCGTGAATGGCGGCGAACCTCGTTCCGGATACCGCCGGCGGTGATACGCAGGCTTACGGCGAGTCGCGGTACTGGGATAATCGCTATGCACAGGATTCCGCCCCCTTCGATTGGTACCAAAAATACCCCTCCCTCGCTCCTCTCATCCGCTTCTACATTCCCCGTTACCACCACGTTCTCGTCGTTGGCTGTGGAAATTCTGGTATTCCCCCCCTCCCCTCATTATATACATTCCATACTTATTTCGACTTCTTTCGAGTAAATATTTGCCAGTTTTTTTCGCCTGGACAAACGGTTACGAGAGCTGATCATACATTATCTTGGTTTACTAGTGAATGATATTTTTTTCCCCACGTTTTTTTTAGATTGTGCACTATGTTTAAATTTGTCATCGAAGTTGCTTCGGATCACTAGTATTTTTCGTCTTCGAGTCGGATCTTTCGATGTAAATCTCAAATGTTCTTCTTCGTTCTTCTTTTCTTTTCCTTTATTTTTTTATATTTTAAATTGAAAAAGTGTGATCGTGTTGCTTATTTACCTGGGACCCCCTCGATCTTTACAAGAACTAGTCCTAAGAGAGAAAATCTCCAGTTGCATCAACTAATTTACTGCTCCATGCTTGAGCTCGTGGAAAAAGATGTTTCGGCTTCATAAATTCTGGCATGCATGGATCTAGTATGAATATTATTTTATCTAGAAGAATTAATGGTTATGCCCACATTTTATCTTGACAAGTTTCGTCTTAATTATGCACGGCTGCCACCTTTTATTCTTTAAAAATTTATTTTCGAAATCAGATTTCTGTTACAGCGTGAAATGGTGATTTTGCTGATGTATTAATTAACTGTTTTCAAACTATTTAAGTAGAAGAGGGTCATGAAAGTAATTATTTTAACTTGCTTTATATGCTCTCTTTTTTATGTTAGAAATAGATTGGTAAATGAATGAGATATTATTGAGGAAATGACTAGTAGTTTACAGATTCAAATATTAAATGGTTTCTGATGTGGCAATTAACACATTGGTATATGAACAAATCATGCAAGTGAATACAGTGGCAGTGACATCAATTAACAGCTAAAATTGCATCTGTTAAAGCATGTGCATATGTGAACCATCAAAATAAAATAACTGAAACTATAATTTTTTTGCTTTGAGATGCCATCTATCACTTGGGAATAAAGTCTAGCCAGTATGCCAAACTACCACATTGCATTGGAGACACCATGACCAATACAAACTTTGCCTTTACTATTGAAGTCATTAATTGCCTTCAGGTGAAAAAGTTCTGCTATTTTTTGAGCCAAGCAAAGCTAGCAACACAATATTTCTCTGTGATTCTTAGTTAAATTTTACCTGAGTACTATGGTTTCTTTCTGCAGCCTTTAGTGAAAGCATGGTTGATGATGGATACCATGAAGTTGTCAACATCGATGCATCCTCTGTGGTGATTGAAGCCATGAAAAAGAAGTATTCCAATCACCCAAAGCTGAAATGTATCATAAGTTACATAAATAATTAATAAGTAGCAGTTAGAATTGCCATCTGTGGTATTAAGTAATAAGAATTAACCACACTACTGTTAGACATTATACTATTCTTGCTGTGTAATAGTTCAGGCACCATTTCCTTAATGTCTGAGCAGATATGAAAATGGATGTGTCTGCGATATGAGTTCAATTAATTCAATTCCTTTGATGCTGTTGTTGATAAAGGTACTTCGATTATATCTGCCGGTTTCTGTGAAACAGTCCACTTCACAACAGTTGCTGATGCTTTTTTAATATTGTATTCCAGGAACACTGGACTCTTCTTGGTGAGTAATATGTGTCACATTATATGTATCTGTGAGAGAGTAGGGAGTATTTTTCTCGTATTCCTTCAACAGTGTGTTTGGGTATTTATGCATTTGCAGAGGAGGGCTAAGAGTGGACACTGAATTTCCTAAACACAACACGGATCAAAGATACACAATATAATCTAAGATATCTAGACAATCTAAAAAACCACGAGGATAACATATCACGATATCCATGATTTCCAACAGTATCTTAAAAAGCTGATTGCTATATTGATTCTTTCCATTCTCCCTGTAGTGTGGTCAAAACTCACGGCAAAATGCGGGTAGGTAGGATGCTTGAAGAAGTCTACAGGTATACAATTGCATCTTATTCTGGACATTTTTTCTAGTTTGCTTGATACTGCTTCTTCCTCACGTTCTTCCATAAGTCAAAGTGGTTGGTCATAATTATAGGGTCCTCAAGGAGAAAGGAGTATATATCCTGGTAACGTGATTGCCCTTATATTTATTTAATCTTATTTTATCTATCTGGTAAGTTGTTAATTTTGTCATTAAAAAGGATGTGTATTAAGGAGCTTTGGGAGACAAGCCCACAGAGTGCAATTGAATTGCATCAGTTTTTGTTCGGTTTTCATTGCCTATTTAAAGCTTACTTGTGCTTTGCGTCTATCCCTTACTGAGGTTACATGATTTGCAGATTACATATGGTTCACCTGTATATCGACTTTCATTGTTGAGAGCTTCACGCTCCTGGGCAATTAAGCTCCACACTATAGGTTTGCTGAATTTTATTGTGGTCTTGGTTATAAATTAGCTTCAAGAATTATCTGAATTGTGTATACATGCTCCGTTCTCTGAATGATTACATTCACGACTCTGCTCATGAAACTTTCATTTAACTGAATACAGAGAAACTTGCATCGGGAAACAGTGCAGATGATCATAATGAGGATCTGACGGTTCCAATTCCATTAGATGCTAAGGGAGAAAAACTGTCCTCGGAAAGAACACTGATGTCCATTATATATATGCATGCATTAAGGTTAGAATAAGTTGTCAATTCTTGTTACATTAGACTGATGAACATTTTTACGTTGCAACCCTGCCTGAAAAGGGGGTGGACTGCTTTAACCTTCTCCCTCATTGTTTTCAGGATAACCACCACCCCGAGAAAAGTTCCGAAGTATAATTCAGGCATTGAAAGGATGAGAACCTGTTCAGCAATTATGTATCTACATAAAAGAAATATCATCATTGGTACCCTCCCACCCACAGATCCTGATTATATCATTTTTTTGTTACTGATATACTGTAAACTAGTTTGTGGTGGTTTGGATAAGTGTGGCTGGTGCTTATATTATGTGATTTATTGTTCAGGAGAGTTTGTGGAAGCTGGCTTAGATCAACTGCTGATTAGTGATTTGAATGAAACAATCGTATCTGCCGCCCTCTTTCATGAATTGCTATGCTATAATTGATATCTATGCTTGATGTTGCTTTTAACCTATTTGAAGGACAAATGAATACTTTAATGGAAGTCTATGTTATGAACAATGCAAATAATAATTTGGGAAATGCTTATCTCGTTCAACATCAGGCTTCGTTTTTTTAGTAGATCCACATTATAATAATATTATCACACCCATATAAAGTGATTTAAACTCAACTTCTGTGATTCAAAGTCAGCGCTTTCAGCCAAATGAGTCAGGAATTGGGGTGTAATTTAGAAGATTGAAGGTACAAGCACATTTCTGTATTCCATCCAACATTCCTTCAACTACTACGAATCAATGTAACATGACACTTTCAGAAAACATAGGAAAAGATAATTACAAGCTTTCACGTGCCTCCAGAACAAAATTTTCAGGCACATTGCCTCTACAGATGGATTAGGTTAAGACTACTACTAAAATCACAGATCAATCAACCCATGTAGTTATCCATCTGCCATACATTGAAGAACAACACACAAAGTAGGGCTTCTGCTTCTTACAAACAATTTTTTTAAAAATCGACAATAGTACTTCATCAAAATATACTTTTTCTCAGTTAAGTAAACTCACATCTACCTAAACTTTTTTTCTTTACCGCGGTTCTCCAGTTTGTCCTCAGGTCTATGATACTGAGCAAATTCGTTATTGATCCTTGAAAGAACTTTCTGTGAACGTGCCAACCTCTCGTCAAGATCTAACTCAAATGGCCACCTTGAGGAGCTATTTGTTTGCTGTTGATTATGGTGTTGGCCATCTTGCATCTTGAATAGCTTCTTCACCATTTCATCTAATTCGGCAACCTTCTTCTGTAGGTTACTTCTGTCTATCTGCACAAATATGAAAACAAAAATTTGGTCTCATTACATCATTTGGTAACATTTATAGTAAGTGATGTATTGTGATCCGGATACGTCAGTAGCAAAGCCAGAACATTCATTTAGGGAGGCGTGAAACTAAACAATAAAAGTTAAGGGACACAAGCATATGTAAAATAATATGGATATTGGACAATTTAAGAGGGAGGGGAGCACCTCATTCTCTCCCCCATCACTAAGATACATAGCGTCATACGTACCTTAAGCATGTCATTTTGTGCAATCAGCATCTGATCTCGTTGTTGTAGTTGTTCCAGCATAATCTGCAAAGCAAGTTGGTCTGCTTTGCTTTTGTTGATTTCTCTAATGCATCTGTAGCAAAATATTCGCAAGCTCTTCAATGTCATGATCACATCAACACTAATAATCCTAGTAATATTTGGTTAAATAAAAAACCAATGTAAAATGGAGCATTTCAAAAGGATGTCAGTTTCAAACAGCATGAATCACCTTTCTTTATCTTCATGTGATTCATTAATATGACTCCTCAGGTTGACAATTTCTTGCTCCTAGTGAGAGGAAATACACGTGTGAAGCATGAAGCCTTTTTTTTTTTTTTTTTCAAAAACATAAAAGTAAAATATAGTACCATTATAGCAAATCCTTGTCTCTGATGTCGAGCCTCCTTAATAAGCTTTTGAAGTTGATTTTGGTCAACTATATTCTGTAACAAAAGTTTTGAAAAATATGCAAACTGTTGTATTAAAAAAAGAAAAACGAAAACATGGATGACTATTTGCATGGGCCTGAACTCACAGCGTAATTCGTGATGTCCAGCTTAACACTGAGTAAATCCCTGATGACATCATGTGTCATGCTTTCTGCCGTGGCCAGTCTAGTGTTCAGCATACATACCTGAATCAGTATACATTAGTGGCTACATTGTTAAATGGAAAATTACAGGAAAGTAAATTCCAAAAAAGTGGAGCGCGCTAGAGGTTTATCAAGACTAACACCCAAAAATCATTTAACCGCATCCAAAACCATCAGGATAAATGTGGAGCTCCCCAGGCCACCCAATAGTAAAGGGATCATGGCTCTAAATTGCATCAGCTAAAAAAAAAACTGCTACTAAAGAAAATATCTCTTACTGAATCAAACTGTACAAAATGGTTTTTATGTTACGTTGATTAGAAATATTGCTGATGGCACCATCAGATATCTTTCATAACAGCATCTTTGACGTCCACTAGAAAGGTAAACTTCAAAAGAAATTTCATGCGTGACATGTATTTACCTCTTTATGCCTACTGGCTACCAGCGCCCCAAGCTCTTCAATATGAAGTTTAGCATTTGATAGCTCACGATCCTTTTCTTGATTCACCTGCTGGACCAGACTAGCAATGCATCTAAATGGTGAACTAGAACCCCTTGTTTTTGTCGAAATTTTATCTGCACTTGCCACAGTTGGTGCAACATATGCTAATGATAAATCTGGTTTAACTTCACGAACCATTGCTTCCAAGTTCTTGTACTGTTCAAAATACAGAATGTAGTTGCATGTAATTGACATGATTAAAATTATACAAGTATCAAATAACAGCCAAATCAAAAACAAATTTTGTCCTGAATTGATTAGATCAAATGCGTTTTTACCACGTGGACGTTAACACAAACTTGCAGGAAATATTCAAACAATATTTGTTGTTGAATGTGCATCATGTGGTTATTTAGATGATTAGGATGAATACATTTTGTGTTTTAATCTTTGCTTGTTTATTAGAATTACCTTAGATATATTAGATTTCTAGACATATTAGATTCCTAAATATATTAGAATCCTAGATATTTTAAATTCCTAGATAGAATAGAATCCTAGGTATTTTAGACTACTAGATTTAATTGGTTGAATCTATAAATATGTATGTTGTATCTCATTCTAGACTAAAAAATAAAGAGCAAATTTCAATATCATGTTTCTTCCATATTAAACTACATGGAATGAAATCAGAGCCATGCTTTTCCCTACTGAATAGTAAGTCTTGCAAAGATAAGGGTTTGCACAATTGCCGCCGCCGCTCTCGTGTGCTAGCCCTAGTCTTCTTTGTCCTAGCCATCGCTAGCTCTTTCGCGACTTTCCGGCATGATCCTTAGCCGCCGCTGCCTCATGTCTCTTCTCCGTGAACCAAGTCGCTAGCTTTCTTGCGTCTTTCATGTTCAAGCCCTAGCCTCTTTGTTTTTTTTGCAGAAGTCCTAGCCTCCTCATGTCCTTTCTGTACTAGCCTCCTCGCGTACTTCCTCGCATCCTCCCAGTGCAAGCCTTAGTTGTCGTTGTCCTTCTCACGTCTTTCCTGGTGAGCCCTAGCCATCGTTGACCTCCTCAGTCTTTCCGGCGTGAGCCCTAGTCGTTGTTGGCCTCCTCACGT
>CAJQUN010002652.1:0-24173 GCA_907163345.1 Haberlea rhodopensis | reverse complement strand
TTCGGCCATGCTTCTGGCAAGTTTTCTATTTAGAGCACTTGTGCTGTACTGATGAGTCAAACTCGAATTGAGGGAGAAGTGTGAATGGATTACAAAGAAGCTAAAATGGACTATCCCCCATTTTCGATTAACTCCATAAAGTGATGAATGTGAACATGTTATTAGTAGGGCCTATCCTGTAGAGTCTCAGTTGAGCAAGCCTGTGAGCCTCGGTCGTGATAGAATTCGGTCCACGCAGATAATGAGCAATGCACCGTCAAGAGCCCTATGCATCGAGCAGTAACGAACTCTGCGAGGAGAGAATCACTCTAGCTGTGTTCTGTTCCCCGGATCCTGAATTAGAGATTGGACCAGTGGGTGAAGTGGTCGATGATACAACAAGGCAAGGCACAAAAATACAAGCAAGAAACTATCCAGAGACTTATTTTCAATACTAGCACAGCAGGGGAAAAGTCACAAATAATTAATCGGTCTTATGAACAATTTCTGAATCAATGATCTTTTTATTCAGTCAATCATATTGTGATAAGTTATAGTAAAAACTCACGAGTTTATTATAAAACAATCATCAGAAAATGGATTTTAGAACACAGTCCGTACAAAAACAAAAATCGAAACATTATTAGATTATGAAATCAAATATATAACAAAGAAATACATCAAATCTTGTCCCCAAGTACTCCAACAAAGGAAACCACTAAAGCCACCAGTCAATCACGGCCACTGGAGAAGAACTTATCCACCGGAGGGTGGAGGCGCCTTCGGCATCGACGACATAGGGGATGGAGCCGGAGCCATGTGGTCGTGGCCTTCGCGCCGCCACGAACTGCACTAGAACTATAATGCATGCTAGAAATACAATTGATCTAAAAGCCATAATTTTTTACCACTTTGGAAAAAAAGAGCCACACACAAAGATATGCTAAATTTAATTAAGCTTAAAAATAATTTGTATTAACCCCTTCTCTTCATGGCTATTTATATGCAATTTTAGATGCACGATGCTATATTTGACTTGGTTGTAGTTACTTTGATTTTTAATAAAAAACGTATATTAGCCAACTTGCAAGACTTGCAAAATATAACTCAAAACCTTGCAAGCCAGCTTTGATCATAACTCTCCCTTAAATTTTGATAGTACTAATTTTTTTTTTTAGAATTAGAACTATTACAACTATCGGGGTGGGGGTACCAAGCTCGAACACGAGATCTCCGGGTCACAATTGCGATCAGTGTCAGATAGACTAACCATTTTGTATCATTTTTTTTTTTAAGAGTGATGTTATTTTTGTAAGTTTGAAATCATAAATAATTTTTAATCAAATAATTTCCTTTATAAAAGAAACAGAATTATCATTTCAATATCTAACATTAAATGTTTGAGTTAATTTTGAGAGTACACACGTTCAGATTAGACAAACTGTAAATTTTGCTAAACCACCAAATAATACAGCGATATAACGGACCTGCTCCCAACACGGTATGGTTAACTTTTTCTCCATCTTTTCATCGAGACTGACCGTTCATGGAGGGATATCACACAACCTCATTTCACATGTTTGATTTGTGGAGGGATATTGTTATACATATTTGGTATTTTAATATAAGTACTTTTTCGAAAAAATAAATCATTTAATTTTTTTATTTAAAAAATCATAAAATTAACCCTACCGAAATTTAATCTCTCCCTCTTCCTCCAATATCCACGACTGGTTCTTAGATGACAATCTTTAACTTGCACCGTGATATGACATTGATTCTTCACCGGTTATTGATTAACTTCTTTAAATTAAATAATTATATTGAAGCGGGTTTAATTTTCATATAAAATCTCAAATTCGATCACCTCCAAGTTGACAAAACTAAAAGTCAACGGTTCCTCATCCGAAACTTCTTTCACACGGGATAAACACATACATCATCACTTTTAAACTTACACATATATATAGATATACATTGGTATTTGTGTTGGTGTATAGGTCCACCCTGTACATATAAGATTTTCCTTCCCTCATCTGTACTCGTGATACAATCATTTCAGGCTCTGATATTATTTTTAAAAAAAAAATTATAGATAAGGTATTTGAAGTGTAAATACCATCAAAAAGTATAAAAATTTTAATAAATCTTTATGGAAAGCAATTGTACCAACCAAATTTCGTTAGGTATGACATTACTTCCATAATATTTGAAAATTATTTGTTTATTATATAATAATTTTTTTTTCACAAACATTAAATATATAATGCATAATTATTTCCAATTATTTTATGATAAGTGGATGAATAGCAATTGATGATGAGAAAGTCAAACCGAGGAAGATTGATCGTGCTTGCATTAATATGTCTTCATTTCATTGTTCAAAAAAAAAAAAAAATTAAACCAGTATACGAATAATTTAAGTGCACAAACACAACAAACATGTTTTAAACAAAGTCATTCAGTCTTCAATCAAACTTTACACTAAATGGAAATATTTCAAAAAACCCATAGGCCATCGTGAAAGAATTACTAACTAACTATGTTCCAACTCTTCACAAGATTTGGCCATTTGATGATAAGAAAATTTTTCCTCAAAAAAATCAAATAGGAATCAGCCAAGCAGATCATAATTTAATGGAAATTACAGAATGTGGGAACAGGAAATTTAAAGCATCTCATATCTCTTTACTTCAGAAAATCTTGAAGAGCAAACCACCATGGGTAGCGAAGAAGGGGGCAAACACTAGTGATTCTACAGCCATGAGCTTGATAAGAATGTTCAAAGAGGGACCAGATGTGTCCTTCAGAGGATCGCCAATCGTATCCCCGATTACAGCAGCCTTGTGTGGATCAGATCCTTTAGGACCGAGAGTTCGAGCATGCTCGGAAGCACCAGCCTACACTCGCGCAATCATCAAAACCTTTTAGTATATTAAGCACAAATTCGATTTTCATGCGATTAAAATTCAGAACAAATCTTTACCTCGATGTATTTCTTGGCGTTATCCCAAGCACCACCGGTGTTGGAGGCAGAGATAGCGATCTGCAAGGCATGATAAAGTGATAAAATGTCGTTAAAAAACAAACGAAATGGTCAAAATATTTCCTGTTTACATTGAAGCTGATGACATGAAAAGAATGATGAATCACAATTTGAAATTATATTCGATTTGGTGAGGACATCTCTCTGTGCTCCCCATATAAAAGAGTTTATGTCAGTGCATCGTTCTTACTGATAAAGTTTGTGATGGACTGTGCGACTCTAGGATGCTGCATACATCAATTTCTCCAGCAAATCAAGGATCTCTGCTCGGCTATTGTTAGCATAAAATACCCAACAAGCCAAACGTTGGCCCGATGGGCTTTATGAGCCCTAGCCCACTTAGCTGTCTCATGAACATTATAAATATAAGGTTCACTCTAGGGTAAGTGATTGATTCATTCAATACTCTCATAAGTCGTCATCACACTAGCACTGGTGTCGTACTTGTAGATCTGGTCAGGTTGATTGGACTCGAGGATCACCGCCGCAGATTGATTTCGCTGTTCATCGGTAATTCTCTTTTCGTGCATTTATTCGATTTATGCATGTTATATATGAATCAGGCGCGATCGACCGTCCCCGGATCAGATCTGTTTATTGTATTATTTCCGCTGCGTTTGGATCTGACGCCGGGGTACGGAAACCCAACAATGGTATCAGAGCCAGGTTGCGCTTTGATTCATGTATTTGATAATTAATTTTTATTAGATTGTTTCCCAATACTAATCGTGTTCGAATTTCAAAACTTATGGAGTCCGGAAAATATAGAAAATAGATATTAAAAGATGTGTTTAATCGATACCCAAAATCGAATACGCCGGAAACTGTTTCCGGCAGCCACCCATCGCTAGTGAAGTACGGCAGCCGCCGGCAGTGTGCTGAGGAGCTTTAACGGCGGCGCACACGACGGAGAAATTGTTCTCCGCCATGGTGCGCGCGCATCGCACAGCCTCCGGTGAACTCGCGTCGACTGGACCTTATCGTGGAGCAAGGTTGCGCAGACGCAGCAGGCAGCGGAGAAAGGTTCTCTGCCGTCCAGTGCGTGGTTTGCGAAAGGCTTCTGGATCTGGTCGCAAAGCGAAGCTTGCAAGTTGCCAGATCTCTGATCGCGACTCTGCCTCACAACGGTAATTGTTGCCGCTGCAAAGGAGGCGAGCGTGCGGCGGCGCTGATGAAGGGCTGCAGTGCTAGCGAAACCCTAACCCTAAAATCAGATTTTGAAGGTAAGAGCGGCGGCACAAGCTGATGAACAACTAACCCTAATTTTCGAATTTGGAAGATGGTGAATAGTGAATTTCGGAAATATTAAAAAAAAAAAAAATATCTTTTTATTAAATCCGAAAATAGGGTATTTTGGGTTGAAATTGATTTTCTAATTTTGGATCCAAATTGTTTGGAGTCCATAAATTATTTGGATCATTTTAGATGTTTTATCCGGATATTATTTCTGAAATAATAAATCATAATACTAATTTATATAAAAATGTGCTTTTTAATTTATTAAGTGTAAAATGGAGATTTTACAATTAGTTGAAAATTTAATTAATTGAAAATTGAATGAAAAAGTTTCATTTAATTTGTTAATTTATTTTTGGCTAATATTATGATTTGAGGTAAAATAGTTAATTGATAATTTAATTAATTAGAAATTAAATGAAAGTGTTTCATTTAGTTTGTTAATTTTATTTTTCGATTAATATGACAAATAGGTAAAATAGTGATTTTACTAATTAATTGAAAATTAATTAATTAGAAATTAAATAAAATGGTTTTATTTAATTTGTTGATTTTATTTCAATTAATGATGCGATTAGTGGGAAACGATAGAATAAATTAATTATTGTGAACTAATTACATGTGATGATGTAATTAGTACAATTACATATGATGTAATTTTTGTTTAATGTTTAATACATAAGTCGTGATTGCATGATGGATGATTACGGGCCTTGACCAATATGTTTAGGTGAATGTTTAGGTTTTTATTGTTTCATTATTATTGTGTTTTTGTTTATCGGGCCTGCGAGCCTGCTCTCTCTATTTTCTGATGTATCCCACCCCGAATTTGTATCCCTATCTCTTGTTTGCACGATTTAAATGTAAAATCTTTAGAATTAGTGGGGAGATCGAGATTGAAGATGGAGCATCAAGAATCAAGACATGTATAATGGAAGCAAAAATGTAATAGGATTGCATTACATACCTGCATCACCTTAGACAGACTTGTGATCAACGTATGGCTCACGTGGATCAATTACGAAAAGGCCGTAATCGTCCATATTTATTTTTATTATGCATATGATGTATGATAAATGTTTGTATGTTTTATTAGTACATATGACTGCATGAATAAAACATAGTTGCATGAATCCGGCAAACAAACAAACAAGTACTGATGAGATTTTAAAATATTATTAAATCCCTCTTTTGAATATGATTCAAAAAATTTTAATATCAAACTGTAAAGGGAGCTCAAAGGAGTTTGTTGCTTCCTGTCTTCCATCAACAGTTAAGCCATGAGACGCTACTTGTGTCGGGTGTCTTGTCTCACCCTCGTGGGGGGCATCTGGCATGAGAAAGCTGTGTGTTTAACTGCCACTTAATTATGGATAGGGTTCTGTTAACCTTTAAGATTACTCACCCTCGTGGGGTCTTATTGGCGAACATTACCATCCGTGGGATGGGTTAGTTTGACGTGAGAAGGCATAATTGGCCTGCCTCCGTAGGGTTATGTCAATCACGAGACGAATATCTTGGGGGTTGCATATGATGCAATTGTGAGCTACTTTAGTATCATGAGGTCGGCTGGACCCTCGCCCGGGGCTATCATGAGCTAGTTGGACTCCAAGCCCACTAAGATAATACGGTTTTCCGTTCATTTGTCATGAGGGTGACGAATTCGAAAAATTTAGTGGGAGCATTCAATAACTAAAGTCCATAGTTTTTGAATTAATTAATAATCAAACGGTTTGCATGTATTTTCTGTTTTTTCTCAGTATTGTGATTGCCGTGAATCCGATTGCATCAATTCTCGATACAAACAAAGTAACCGCACCAAATTATTCTGATTGACTATTAATTTTAAAATAGTGCTTGCTTCTAAAGGTTGCTATATACCCTTGGTGGGAGCCTCCAGTTGAAGTGTCTCTCGGTTCGTCTCATGAAGAGATTGCCACACAAAGTGATGGGACGATGATCTCTAGACTAGGTGCTATATGATAGCATCAATGTCACCAATGAGTTTCAACACTGATATGAGAAATTCGTTCACATTGCTGACTATTTTCCAACACCTACAAATGTTGTTTGGTGAACGGACGCGATTACGGAGACTCGCGATTTCAAAAGAGCTATTTCATTTCACATGCGAGATGGGGCTTCGGTCTATGAGCATGGTGTAAGAAAAATATCTCTGGTTGAGAAATTGGAAAATCTGAATGTGACAAATCCTCATTAACTGGATGTAGATTTGATCTTATAGTAAAAATGTTGGAAACTCATGAGTCCTTGATTAGAAAGGAGAAACGCGTTCTTCTTATCGAATCTTCTACCAATGGTAGGAAGAGTTCAAGGATAAAGAAGAGGAAGGGAAATGGTTCCCAACCTCAAAAGACGAAAAAAGATATAGTAGCAAAGAAAGGAGAGGAGAGGCATCTATGTTTTCACTGTTGGTCACTGGCGCAAAATTGTGAGGAATACCTAGACTAGAAGCGTTCTAAAAGGGTATGTTTTATATTAAAATTAAATGTTTCTATTGGTTCTACTTCTTTGGTATATGATGCCATTTGTGCTCGCATTTTTGCAAAGAGTTGCATGTGATGTGAATAATAGAGAGCCCTAGGAAGGTGAAACCTACTTGAGGCTAAGCATTGTAGCAAGAGTTGTTGCAAAGGCTGTTTGAAACATTATTAAATATAAAATCTTGAACTGGTTAGGAACTGGTTTGAGCGATTATTTATTTGTTCTAGATTTAATCACGAACATTGTTCCTATTTTGATAGAGAATGATATTCTTTTAAATATGCGAATGTGATTTGCAGTAGTATTTTAAGAATGCATGTGTTTTATTGAATCTGGTGAACTTATGAATGATTAGTATGATTATATTCAAAGAATATTAAAGAATGATAACTTAAATCCAACATATATTTAGCATGCGCTGAACGTCCATTGAATTTGATTCATATGGACGTATGTGGAGCACTAAATGTTAGTGCAAGATGATGTTAAGTTATCTTAAAGAGAATGTGATTATCTCTGAGTAACTCTCTAAAGTTACATATTTGTTGAAATATTCATACCAATGCAGTGACCAAAACTCCATATACGATATGGACTGAAAAATAATCCAAATTTTATTTTGAGATTGTTCTGCTTATGTGAAGCAGCCAGTGGGAGATGAGTTGGATAGTTGATCCATCTTATGTTATTTTGTGGAAATTTATATTATCAATTGCAGGCAAATAGTTTGTTTCGCAAGTGCAATCTTTCTAGAGAAAATGTTTCTGTTAGAAAGGATGACAAAATAATATAACTTGAAAGGGTTCAAGAACCACAAACCACTAGAAAAGTGAAAACGGTGAAATTAATTTAGTCAATCACAACCTTTGATTTACACACACCAAGGAGATTTGGAAATGTTTCAAGAGCTCCTGATATAATGAATCTACTCCTTGAAAGTAGTCAAGAAATAGACCATGGATATGATCCTTAGACTTTTAAGGAAGCGATGTCAGATGTTGATTCGGGACATTGGCAAGATGCCATGAAATCTGAAATGGACTCCATGTGCTCCAATAAGGTATGG
The DNA here is from genome assembly GCA_907163345.1 of Haberlea rhodopensis. NCBI lineage: Eukaryota > Viridiplantae > Streptophyta > Magnoliopsida > Lamiales > Gesneriaceae > Haberlea > Haberlea rhodopensis. The sequence continues at coordinate 16,341 of CAJQUN010002652.1, read as the reverse complement.
GCCTTAGTAGATCATCTTTGGGAATTGTTCCCATTGGCTGCATGGATTACAAGTGAAAGCTTGGAGTGGATGGGAAGGTAGTGACCTTCAAAGCTTGACTGATGAGAAACAGTTATTCTCATAGGCAAAGAGTTGTTTATGAGAAAATTTTCATCGGTTATGATGCTATAGTCTATTTAGATTTTATTAGTTATATCTTTATATTATGAATATGAGATATGAGTAATGGATGTGAACACAACATTTCTCAGTGGTGGCATTGAGGTAGAAATGTAGCAGCCAAATGTGTTTACAACTTCTTGGAGTGAGAAAAATTTTCAAACTCCAGAGGTCCATTTATGGGCCTAAGAAGGCATCTCGAAGTTTGAACTTCTGTTTTGATAACATCATCAAAGTGTTTGGTTTTGTTAAAATCCGAAAGTGACATGTGTGTGCAAAAGGGTTAGTGGGAGCATGGTTACATTTGTGATGCTTTAAGTTGATTATATCATGCTCATTATGAATGGTATTGGATTAATCAATTAAAGCATGATTATCTACTAATTTCTCCATGAAAGATTTGGGAGAAGCATCCTACGTACTTAGCGTAAGGATCTATAGGGATAGATCTAAAGGATGTTTGAGATCTCTCAATCTACGTACATAAACACTGTGCAAAATAGTTTGACATGGAATAGTCGAAAAAGGAGTTACTTCCCAATATGTCATAGTATTCATCTCTCGAGTCAATGAGTCTTAAAATTGATGAGGAGAGAGAAAAGATGATATTGGTACCTTATGTTTCGACTTTTAATAGCATAATGTATGCTATTTTATGTACTTGGCCTGATGTATGTTCTTAGAGTAATGAACAGACATCAGACAGATCCGGTGAAGGTCACTGGAAAACTGTGAAAATAATCCTCAAGTTCTTATGAAGAACTTATGATATGTTCATGGTTTTTGGATCTGTAAGTGGAGAAATAAAAGTTGAAGGCTAAGCTGATGCTGGTTTTAATTTGGATGTAGACGATATCATATCGATGTTCGGATTTGTATTTAAGCTCAATGATGGTGATGTCTCTTGGAAACGTTCCAAGCAAGACACCACATTGGATTCCACCACTGAAGTTGAATACATTGCAGCATACGATGCAACAAAGAGGCAGTTTGGATAAGAAATTTCATCCAAGAGTTGGGTGTAATTTCTAGTGCAGTTGACACAGTCTCTGTGTACTGTGACAACATTTGAGCTATTATGAATAGCCAAGATCTCATCAGGATCCAAACATATATTGAGAAAATACTATCTAATGAGACAGATGGTAGACGCGACATTATTATCGAGAGAATCGCTTCAACAGAAAAATATAGTGAATCCACTGACGAAGCATTTACAATGATTGGTGTCTGATAGACATCTTGGGAAGATGGTCTTAAGACACATGAGTAGTTGGCTTTGGGAAAGTGAAAGATATTGTTGTCATACATGATTAAGTAAATAGTTGATTGATTGTACTTATAATCTTATTATGACAAATCTTTGTTTGAATATTAATATATATGGCACTTCTTCATGTTTACCCATGCATCTTGATGCATTGATGAAGTCCTTGAGATTGCTATAGTCCATAGAATGTGGTTACGCATATGATGGTGACCATGAAATACATTCTCGACTGCGATTTCTAAATGTTCCTGGTCGATGAGCCTTCGAGAATGGGATATCGATATATGCTCGTTAGAGACTGGTATTCATGATGTGTCTAGTGTAGTGCGCCGCGTTTCATCGGCGTTGGCTTGGAGAAGTCAGCACACATGAATAGGTGCTCATTAGGAATGAGTTCACTGAACGACCCTACTCGGAATTCTATAAGTGGTTACCATTTGTCGAGTATAGAATTTCTAGTCATAGTTGTGCACCATTACTCCTCATGACCCGAGGCGTCATTGAGGTCTTGATAGATAGCTGTGTACTTTGATTTAATGACTGATCACATGTGGGTCATAAAGTCATTATTTTGGGTATTCAATGATGCTGTCAGAGGCCTATGATGTCGTTGGGGATTCACCACTGGTCTTGATGAACCAGGATGTCCTATGTGTTTTCTATATATGATTCGAGGAATCTCTGGCCAGAGTGGGTGGTGCTTGTGAAAAATGAGTTTTTCATATACGCACACAAGGAATCATATAACGTGAAACAAATACATAGTTATTGAAATCATAATGGGTCTCGATCAACCAATGCCCTTGATTCAATCGGGACATATTGAGTGAAAGGAATGTACTGCACGCTAACTATGGCTGACAGGTTCTCGTACGTTGCTAGTCATTTGTATCTAGGTCTTCGTGAAGCGCAGATGCTAGGCGCTACCCACGATCGGTAGGTTGTGCTGGAATTATATTTCCGTCATTGCCTATTAAAGTAGTTTAATTGACAATGGGGCATTCAGGGTAAGCCCAAGAAGTTGTTTGACTTCTAAAATCACAAAGGTTGTGATCCTACTGCTATGATACACTTGAGCCTCGCTGGGTCACAATCAACCGGCCGTCGATCTATCGATGAGAATTGAGACTTAAAGGTTAAGTGCTCAAATTGAGTGATTTGGTATAAATGAATTTAATTTTTGAAAGCTCCTCATTTTAGTGGAGTTTTTATATTGAAAGTGTTTCATCTATAGAAAGTTCAAAAATTAAATCATTTGATATATTTATGTTTCTTAATTATGTACAATGGTTGTACATCAAGTTATTCAATTGGATTGACTTACTTGGATTATGATTTATTGTTTTTGTGTTGGCTTTTGGGCAAGTGGGAGATTGTTAGCATAAAATACCCAGTAAGCCAAACGTTGGCCCGATGGGCTTTATGAGACTTAGCCCACTTAGCTGTCTCATGAACATTATAAATATAAGGTTCACTCTAGGGTTAAGTGATTCCATTCAATACTCTCATAAGTCGTCATCACACTAGCACTGGTGTCGTACTTGTAGATCTGGTCAGGTTGATTGGACTCGAGGATCACCGCCGCAGATTGATTTCGCTGTTCATCGGTAATTCTCTTTTCGTGCATTTATTCTGCATGTTTATATATGAATCAGGCGCGATCGACCGTCCCCGGATCAGATCTGTTTATTGTATTATTTCCGCTGCGTTTGGATCTGACGCCGGGGTACGGAAACCCAACAATCCCTACTTCAACTGGGGAACGCTTTTCTACATAAAATAGTGTTCTCGTCCTTTCTTTTCCTTTCAATTTTTAGTCATTTTCTTTCACATAGATGCTAAATTATTCTATGCTGAAGAACTTAATAAAACAAAATGTCCTTGGATCTCAAAAGGATGAAGCACGTTTCGATCAAATTACCTGAACACCTGAGATGAGAGCTCCAGCAAGCACACCTGAAAGCGTTTCCACACCAAAGAAAATACCAACGATAAGGGGTGTGAGAATGACAAGAGCACCAGGAGGAATCATTTCCCTGATAGACGCGTCCGTCGATATCTTAACGCAAGTTGCATAGTCGGGCTTTGTAGTGCCTTCCATGAGACCAGGGATAGTATTGAATTGCCGACGCACTTCTTCAACCATCTTCAGAGCAGCACTGCCGACGCTCTTCATTGTCATTGCTGAGAACCAGTAAGGAAGCATAGCACCAACTATTAAACCGATGAAAACTTTTGGGGTCAAAACATCTACGGTTGAGATGGAAGCACGGCTCACAAATGCACCAAAGAGTGCAAGAGACACAAGAGCAGCAGATCCGATAGCAAATCCCTGAAATTAGGAGTCATGGTTGATAGAGACAATAGTATCAAGATTGTCGATGTAAGAAATACGTACCTTTCCAATAGCCGCAGTGGTATTTCCAGCAGCATCAAGGGCATCGGTTCTTTCTCGAATCCTGTGACTCATACCTGCCATCTCAGCAATACCACCAGCATTGTCACTGATGGGGCCATATGCGTCGATAGCCAAACCAGTGGCTATGGTGCTAAGCATTCCAAGGGCGGCCACTGCAACGCCGTACATTGCGGCAAAGGTAAAACTGACAAAAATGCTAACTGCTATGGCAAAAATTGGAATAATAACTGATTTGTATCCCAGTGCAAGGCCAAAAATGACATTGGTCGCTGCTCCAGTACGGCAAGAATCAGCAACATCTTGCACGGGACTGAAAATATTGAAGAGATGACTTAATTCATTTACTTTATAATTACTTTAAACAAGATAACTGCCAAGATATATACCTATAAGCATTGCTTGTATAGTACTCTGTGATAAATCCAATGATCAGACCAGCCCACAAACCAACAGCAACACACAAGAACAATTGCCTGCAACAATCAGATAATGCTGTCAAGGAATTTGAAGAAAAGGAGCACAAAAATGGCACGGTATGTACATATTAATGCAATCTTAGAGAGGGAGACAGCTATCCAAACATATTCTGATTTCTCTTCAAGGAAAACGATAAGCTTCTGATCAGGTACATATGAGACTGAATAAAATGCTTTATTTGAAGGAACGGGAATTAGATGAACTTAAAGCATATGATGAAAGAAAACCCATTAAGAAACTTGGGGCTACATTGAACTCACCAGCTTTTGACATCTTTCTGGGCTCCGAAATTAAATATTGTGAAGGAGGACGGAAGGGCAATGAAGCTGACAATAGCAATTCCAACTGTCATTAATACTGTGGAGATAATAAGTTGCTTCTTCAATGCTGGCTCGATTTCTTTGACAGCCTTGACTTCAAAGAAGTCAGTTGCAAACAAGGTGGTCAACAAACAAACAAGAATTCCAACGGAGCTGACTAGAAGAGGGATAAAACATAGCAGTCAAGTCATGATTGATCCCAAAAGATGAGATTGAAGCAACAACAAGGGCCGCACAGGATGATTCTGCATACGAGCCAAAAAGATCAGATCCCATACCAGCAATATCCCCTACATTGTCTCCAACATTATCTGCAATGACCTGCAACATTCTTCAAATATAAGTTTAAAATGCAAGAACAAATAATTCCAAGAAACTATTAGCAGCAATTTTTACTGTAGCCGTACAGCAGGATTCCTGGGGTCGTCCTCTGGAATGTTTCTTTCTACTTTTCCCACAAGATCAGCCCCTACATCAGCAGCTTTCGTGTAGATACCTCCACCAACTCTGCCAAACAGAGCCATGGAAGATCCCCCAAGTCCATAACCAGTTATAGCCTCAAACAGGCCTTCCCAATCATCACCATAGTATAATTTGAAGAGATTGATGGCAATATACAAAACTAGAAGGCCATTTGCGGCAAGGAGGAAACCCATGACGGCACCAGATCTAAATGCAATTATGAAAGCCTGTCCAACACCCTTCCTAGCCTCCAACGTAGTCCGGGCATTGGCATAGGTGGCAATTTTCATTCCAAGAAATCCAGAAACCAAAGATGTGATGCCTCCGAGAAGGAATGATATGGTACTAAAGACAGCTGTCGCTAGAGCAGGCTTGCACAATTTGGTGCTGTCAAACGTACATGCTTGGCTCTTTGTACTGAATCCTTCCACAGAACCGAGAAAAAGGAAGATCAATATGGCTGATATCACCTAAATTTGCGATGACTTGCTCTGATATCAATAGAGAGGGGGTTCACCTCTCTTTCTTCAACACTCAATATAACAGCCTAGGTATTAGCAAATATCCTCTGCAATGACCTGAAAATACGAAGCAAGTGTGAGAAGGGGCCGGAAGTTATTCCGGCGGGTCCCTCCGACGCTCAAGTCAGGCGAGAGAATATGAAGAGAATATATGCTGTAAGTGAAAGCAATTATAACATTAGTCCTTAATCAATACTCCAAACCTGGTATTTATAGGCGGAGACCTAAGAGTAGTATTGCAACAAGGACTCTTTCCATGTTTATCCAAATCTTACCCAGATATGTCAAGATCCTGATAACACAATCGAATCCCTGATATTGCTCCGCATATCTAGGACTAGATCTCTTGGGGAACTGGTTTCCTTGCTGAGAGCGGTAGCAACAAGGGAATGGAGCAACATGGGAAATGAGGAGAGCTCGGCCTATCAGCTCGGTCCCCAAAAGAGGTCTCATGTCGAGTTAGTGACGAGAAACAGGTAAGGTGAAACAGGTCGGCCAAACAGGTCGGGCCTCGCAAAAGAGCTCGGAGGGGTATGCGAGCTCTCGCCGAAGAATGACGAGTAACATGCCTTGGAGCTAGGTCGGCTCGTCAGGTGGTATCTTCTAGCGGGTATCACAGTCCCCCCTCCCTGTCGAGCTGACGTTGTAGACCAAAAGCTCGTATGTGCTGAGTTATCCTGACGAGCCAATTCTTGACAATAGCAAAACTAGATTTAGGCGGGAACTAACGGCTACAAAATTTGAATTTTAAATTGAAATTGTGACCGTTGGGCTCCCCTCCCGATTCCCGAGGCTAATCTAGGCCGTACAGCGCATCAAGGATCAACGGCCAGGATTCGTTGAGGTCTCCCTATATATACCACTCCGGGTCCCTCATTATCCACTTTTGCCATTTTCGAAACAGATCGGATCCGACCTCTTTAGCTTGCCATTTTTATTTCTGAAAACTCCTAGGTACGTTTCTCAGCTGTTTTGTTACAATGTCTTCACCTCAATTGTTTCCTTCCCCTCTTACTGACGAGGAGCTTAGAGCTGTAGATCAGTACGGCTCATTTTATCCCGAAGGGATTGCCCTTCCTGAGGGAGTTGAGCCCCTTGAAGAAGTGGTGCGCACTCAGGCTCCCCAGGAAGCTGGGACCTCAGCCGAACCGACCTTCAAGTGACTGAGGTCAGCTCGCCACTTAGATCAGAGTCGCCTCCAGGCAATTATCCTTGGTATGAACTTTATGTTCCTGTCTTGGATGAGTCAGATGAGGCCAAAATACGACAGGTCAGCCAGGCCCCTTCTGATTATGAATTCATCTTCCCTTTTCTTCTCAACGACCCACCAACCTCCTCAGGGTTTTTTTACCTTCTACCGCGGTCAGCTAGAAGGGGGTTTACGTTTTCCTCTTCCTGCATTCTTTCAAGAGTTCAGTAGTTTTTATCAGTTAAACCTTGGCCAATTTTCTCCCAACTCCTTCCGAATTTTGTGTAGTCTCGTAGTTATCTTTAAGGCGTTAGGCTTGCCTTATGACCACCCCACCCTCTCTTATTTTTTCACATCAAGAGATCAGATGAGGGCCCCTTGGTATGTCACCAGCCGACCTGGCTGTGCCTTTGTTGGGGGTTATCCTAGCAAAATCAAAGACTGGAAAAATGAGTTCTTTTTTGTAAAGCCCTCCCAGCCCTGTATCTGATTGCTCTGCTCTGATTGGCTGAACATCTCTCTCCCCCTCCTCCTCACTAAAATTTCAAAAAGAGCACCGCCTTCTTAGATGTGAAAAAGCCATAGGAGGTCACAGTTTTAATTCATCTAAGCTGGTGGTGGAGGATCTGCTTTTGTTTGCTGGGCTGAGTCCAGCTGATCTGACCTTAAGGGGGAGAGCCGGTGGGGTGGGGTATGGTTCTAACATGCTTTAACCATTATTTACTCGTGTATTTTGTTCGGTGTGACTGAACTATGTATCTGTTTATACAGAAGACAGAGTTATGAACTCATTAGTGCTGAAAGCTATTCAGAAGAGGAAGCAAAAACAGGGCCAACCCCAGCAGCGAGGGTGTCACTATTGTGGATGTAGGAGGTGAGAGCCCCCCCGAAGATGTAGCCCAGCTATCCCGGAAAAGACCGGCAGCTCCTGGGGGTTCGTCAGGGTCTACTGCTGTTGAAGCTCATCCTGTGAGGCAAGTTCGGTCACGCCCAGATCCGTCCGACCTCCCTTCAACGGGTGAGAAAGGGGGTGCATGCACCAGCTGTGTGGAGAGATGTCGTGAGGGGGTGATGGAAGCTTACAGAGGTGGTGTACGACTAGTTGGGGAAGGCCCGAGCACCGTTGCCCTAGCTGTGGCTCGTGATCTTCCAATACTGAGGATGCCCTTTATATGAGCCAACTGAGAGCTGGGGGGACCTGATGACCCGAACTGGGAGCCGTCTGACCGAGTCTATGCTCTTGATGGGTGAGTTTATGTCAAGGGCAAATATGATCCGAAGACAATCCTTGAAAGATGCCAAGGTCTTCGATAATATGCAAGACACCCTTGCTGAGGCCAAATCTCTTCATGAGAAAGACATCTCGGAGCTGAAAACTCAGGTTGAGAAGGGGGCCGTCGCTGGGGCGAGGCTCGTTCTTGGTTGAGGTCCACAAAAGTCAACATGAGGTGAGCTCCGGGAGCTGCGTAATGAGTTAGCTTTAGCTAAAGGGCTAGCTACTTCTGCTGAGCAGGAACTAGCTAAATCTTTTGAAGGAGGCGGCCGAGGAGAAACAAAGTCTGAGGAGTTGGTAGGAGAGAGAAACTCCTTACTTTTATTGAGGCTGGGTTCCAGGGATGTCTTAGCCAGATCAAAGAACGTGGCTGTCTTGTGCCTGACGTCTTTAGATTTTCTAGACGTAGAGAGTAGCTGCCTCTCTCCCCCTGATCTATAAATGTAATTTTCCTCAGATGTTCTCTTATTTAATGTTATTTCTGTTTTACCCTCTTGTCATTTTTTGTGCGGACCAAGCATGACGTAACTCGGATTAGCTAATAATTTACCACGTAATGGCAAACACTAAACACATAGGACCAAGTTAGATACAGATCGGCTTGTTTAATAATGTACCAAATAATGTCAAACATTAAACAACTGGGACCAAGGGCGATGCAGCTCGGCCTGTCATAACAATTTGCCCGATAATGTCAAACATTAAACAGCTGGGACTAAGGGCGACATAGCTCGGCTGGGTCTAATAATTTACCAGTTATTGCAAACATTAAACAGCTTGGGACCAAGGGTGAAGTAGCTCGGCCTGGCGTAATAATTCACAGCATAATTGCAAACATTAAACAGCTGGACCAAGGGTGAAAGTAGCTCGGCCTGGTTTACAAAACATTACACAGCCTGACCAAGGGTGATGCAGCTCGGCCTGGCGTAATAATTCACAGCATAATTGCAAACATTAAACAGCTGGGACCAAGGGTGAAGTAGCTCGGCCTGCTCTAATAATTCACCAATGCTCCTGAGGCAGGTGGCACACCCATGCTCCTGGCGTGACACCAGGGCTGAGCTCGTGCTCTGAGGCAGATGGCACACCCATGCTCCTGGCGTGACCAGGGCTGAGCTCGTGCTTGCACACCCATGCTCCTGGCGTGACCAGGGCTGAGCTCGTGCTACTGAGTTTGGTTGCACACCCATGCTCCTGGCGTGACCAGGCTGAGCTCGTGCTCACACCCATGCTCCTGGCGTGACCAGGGCTGAGCTCGTGCTTGCACACACCATGCTCCTGGCGTGACCAGGGCTGAGCTCGTGCTTCTGAGTTTGGTTGCACACCCATGCTCCTGGCGTGACCAGGGGGAGCTCGTGCTTGCACACCCATGCTCCTGGCGTGACCAGGGCTGAGCTCGCGCTTGCACACCCATGCTCCTGGCGTGACCAGGGCTGAGCTCGTGCTTGCACACCCATGCTCCTGGCGTGACCAGGGCTGAGCTCGTGCTTGCACACCCATGCTCCTGGCTGGCCAGGGCTGAGCTCGTGCTTTTGAGGTTGGTTGCACACCCATGCTCCTGGCGTGACCAGGGCTGAGCTCGTGCTTGCACACCCATGCTCCTGGCGTGACCAGGGCTGAGCTCGTGCTGATTGCACACCATGCTCCTGGCGTGACCAGGGCTGAGCTCGTGCTTCTGAGTTGGTTGCACACCCATGCTCCTGGCGTGACCAGGGCTGAGCTCGTGCTTGCACACCCATGCTCCTGGCGTGACCAGGGCTGAGCTCGTGCTTCTGAGGTTGGTGCACACCCATGGCTCCTGGTTGTGACCAGGGCTGAGCTCGTGCTTGCCCACACCCATGCTCCTGGCGTGACCAGGGCTGAGCTCGTGCTCCTCAGGTAGGTTGAAAACCCTTTTCCTGGTTATACAATTATCTGGCAAAAATTATAAACTTTGTATAATAAAAGAGTATATTGCCAAAAACAAAACAATCTTCGCTAAAATTTAAAGAGCTGAACTAAGAATAATATTTTTCGGAGATGGTAAGCGTTCCATGGTCTTTTCAACATCTTCCCATCAGGACCTTCTAGGTAGTAAGCTCCTGAGCTTAGCTTTTCAACAATCTTGAAGGGACCCTCCCATTTAGGGTCAAGCTTGCCACTGAACCTCTTGCCCTTCTTAGTACGAGATCCACTGGAAGTTTCTGGATGACGTCGTTGTACACGTCACACATTCTGTAGGATTTCCGACTCGTTGTTTGATGTCCAGCGTCACACTTGCAGGCTTCCATTTATATGGCCGCAGCCTCCCTTACTTCTTCAATCAGGTCCGCTTCCGCACAGCTCTATCGCTGTTTGTTGCTTTCAGTCATAGAAATGCACTCTTGATGATTCCGCTCCAATTTCAGTGGGAGTACCGCTTCATTCCATAGACCATACTGAATGGGTTTTCACCTGTTCCCGTTCTTGGTGTAGTTCGATACGACCATAGAACATTAGGTAGTTCTCAACCCAATTTCCCTTAGCTTTTCCCAACCTAGCTTTGATGCTTTGCACGAGAGACCTGTTGGTAACTTCTACCTGGCCATTGCTCTGAGGATATGCAACGGAAGTGAAAGCCTGGTGGATTTTTAATTCTTCACACCATGTTTGAGCAAAGCTCCTTGGAATTGCCTTCCATTGTCCGAGATGATCTTCGCGGGACACCAAATCGGCAAAACAATATTTTTCCAGATGAAGTTGAAGACCTCTTCTCAGTGATTCTGGCTAGTGGCTCTGCTTCCACCCATTTAGAGAAGTAATCAATGGCAACAATCAGAAATTTCTTCTGAGCTTTACCTGTTGGAAAAGGTCCTACTATATCAATGCCCCACTGATCAAATGGGCATGCCGCCACAATAGCTTTCATCATCATAGCTGGATTATGCTGGAGCCTGGAATGTCTTTGACAACTGTCACATGATATAACCATAGCAGCAGAATCCTTCTGAATAGTAGGCCAGAAATATCCGGCAAGGAGCACCTTCTTAGCCAAGAAATACATCCTAGGTGATTTCCGCAGCACCCCTCATGAATTTCCCTTAATACGTAGTCTGACTCTTCGGACCCAACAACGTAGAAGTGGTGGGCAAAGACCTCTTGTACAGGACGCCCTCAATGAGTATGAACCTCTGACTCCTTTTTTTGAGTCTATATGCTTTTTTTTGGTATCAGAAGGGAGCTTGGCTTGGTAAGGTAGTCTAAGAGCTCTTGTCTCCAATCATTCTCTTCACGGATTCAGATGGGACGTCCTGACTAGGAGTCAACTCAATTTTGAAACACCACGTCTCTATCTTGCCAAGCGCGGAGAGCACTAGCCATTCTTGCCAAACTGTCGGCCTTTCTATTCTCCTCTCTTGGGATCTGTTTGAATGCTACCTCTAGAAATCCCTCCTTTATTTTTTCTATGGTACTTGCATAATGGATTAGCTTCTCGTTTCTAACCTCATAGGCGCCATTCATTGTTGGGCTACCAACGTGAGTCGGAGAAGACATGTATACGCTTAGCTCCAACATTTCGAGCAGCCCTTAATCCAGTCAATACTGCCTCATACTCTGCTTCATGTTGGAAGCTCGGAAATCCAACCGAACTGCCAAACATACTTCTTCTCCGGTAGGAGAGATCAGCACAACCCCAATCCCACTTCCCTCATTACAAGAAGAACCATCTACAAATGCTTTCCATAATTCTTCTTTTTGGGATGTACAGTCTCCGCAATAAAATCTGCTAAGGCCTGAGCTTTGATAGCTGTGCGTGGCTCATACTGTATATCATACTCACCTAGTTCAGTTGTCCATTTAACAAGTCGTCCAGAGACATCCGCGCGACTGAGTATTTTTCCCAGGGAGCTGTTTGTTAGCACTGTTATAGGATGGGATAGGAAGTAAGGCCTGAGTCTCCTAGCTGTGATGATCAACATTAGACCAACTTCTCGATCTCCTGATACCTCAGCTCCGCATCCTTCAAGGCATGAGATAGTAATATATCGGCTGCTGTTCTGATTCCCTTTCTTTGACGAGAACGAGCTGATTGCTTCCTCAGTCGCTGATAGGTAGACGTATAGCCTCTCTGCCTGCATAGGCTTGGCCAAAATTGGAAGTTCAGCTAAGTATTTTTTCAGTTCTTCAAATGCTTCCCACATTTTTCGTCCCAATCAAATTTCCCAGCCTTCCGGAGTATCTTAAAAAAGGGGAGACTTCTATGAGCTGATCAGAAATAAATCGTGATAAAGAAACGATTTTTCCAGCCAAGCGTTGCACCTCTTGAAGGTTCTTCGGCGGAGACATCTCACAGATAGCTCTCACCTTCTCTGGATTAGCTTCAATCCCCCTTTCTGTCACTATATAGCCTAGAAATTTCCCGTTTTACCCCGAATACACATTTCTGAGGGTTTAACTTTAACCCGTAAGACCTAAGGGTGGAGAAAAGTCTCAGTCAGATCGGCAATGAGATCGGTGCCACTTTTTGATTTTACAAGAAATGTCGTCCACATATACTTCCACATTGCGGCCGAGCTGTTTTGAAAACACCTTGTCCATCAAACGCTGGTAAGTAGCTCCTGCATTCTTGAGCCCGAAGGGCATAACAACATAGCAAAAAGTCCCATCTGACGTGACAAACTGACTTTATCTTGATCTTTCTAGCCAGAGGAATCTGATGATATCCCTGGTAGGCATCCATTAAGCACAAGTACTGATGTCCTGCTGTTGAATCAACCATCTGATCAATCCTTGGTAATGGGTAACAATCCTTCGGACATGCCTTATTAAGATCTCTGAAGTCTATACACATCCTCACACTTCCAGAGCTCTTGGTACTAAGACCACATTTGATAGCCATGTTGGAAATTGTATTTCTCGAATTTGACCTGCCCGAAGGAGCTCCTCCACTGCTCTCTTATGACCTTATCCTTTTCAGGTCCAAAATGTCTTTTCTTCGTTTTACAGGTTGGACTCCCGAGAGCACATTCAAATGGTGTTCTAGTACGTCTGGTCTAATTCCTCTTAGATCTCGAGCACTCCAGCAAAGATATCCTCATTTTTAATTAAACATGAAATGAGATCGGCTCTAACGTTTATTTCCAAGTCCTTGGCTATTTTTACTTTTTGATCAGTAGAGACGAGCTCAATTATTCAGGTTCTTCATCCAAGCTGTTGGGAATGCCTTTGTCTTTAGGAACATTATACCCAGCTCTTTCAATACAACCGACCTCCCGGCGAGCTCGCTTCACGTCTTCCTTTACTTCGTCCACGTAACATCTGCGGGCTGTTTTCTGGTCACCACAAAGAACCCCAACTTCTCTACCCACTGGGAATTTTAATTTCTGATGATAGGTAGAAGCTACCGCCTTGAAGTCCTTCATTGCAGGTCGGCCTAAGATTGCATTGTACGATGATGGTGCTTCTACCACAGTGAAATTAACCATCTTTGTTATGCGAGACATCCCATGACCCAGAGATAAGGGCAAGTTGATCTGTCCAAGCGGTTGAATTGCGTGCCCGGTGAACCCATACAGAGGAGTTGCAATGTGTTCATATTTTGACCCCTCTATCTGCATCTTTTCTAAAGTATCTTTAAATAAGACATTGACTGAGCTCCAGTATCAATGAAGATCCTTGCTACGTCATAATTAGCTATGGTTACGGTCACGACTAGGGCATCATTGTGTGGAGTTGCAACTCCTCTCAGATCACTAGGTCCGAAGCTTATGACCGGCTCATCCCTTTCAATTAACTCTTCTGATACTTCGAAAGTTCCATTCTTCTACCATGACTTTTCCGAGCTCTGCCCGAGTCTCCATCCGTGGGTCCCCCTGAGATCATATTAATAGTTCCTCGGGTAGGATTATTATCCACCTGTTCGACCCTTCTCCTTTGATTATCTGTTTCTTTAGGAGCGATACCCTTTCACGGGACCTGGTTCGGCCCCTATATGGTGTCTTTCTCTTCTTTTTCTCGGGTACCGGCTTCTACCCTGTCCTTTCTGAGAAGGTTCCTGCTTCCTTGTTAGCAGAGTTTTATTTCAGAGTCTCTTCTGATGATTCTTTCTACCTCATCTTCAAGCTTCTGGCACTCATTCGTTATATGACCGTACTCTCTATGGAATTCCAATACTTATCAGAAATAGGAGTACGGGACCCATTATCCAACCTCCTGGGTCTTTCTAGTTTCTTTCTATCATCACATATTTCCATAGCTCTTTCCAAGCTCATGGATAGAGGTATGCGTGATGCAAATGACTTCTAGTTCGAACTTTCATCAGCCCGTCAACAGTTCTTTTCTACTTAACTCAACTTATCCTTCTTGTCTGATGCCGACAGATCAACCCTTCTCTGTCTCTGAGCATCTCTAGATTGATATACTTTTCAGCTCTTCCCAGAAGTTCGTCATAACTTCTAGGAGTTTTCTTTACAAGGGATTAAAGAACTCTCTGCCTTAGGCCTTGTGTAAAGGCATTAATAAGGACATCCATCGTTGCAGTGGGGACCTCTAAGGCTACACCGTTAAAGCGTTGTACGAACTCCCTCAAGGACTCCTGCTCATTCTGCTTGGTAGTGAACAGGCTCAAAGAAGTTTTTTGATTACTCTCTTACTGCTGGCATACTGGTTTAGAAAGGCAGAACTGAACTCCTCAAAGCAGCTTACAGTGTTTGGTTTAAGTAAATTAAACACTGTTGCGCCGATCTAACCAGGGTGGTAAGGAAAACACGGGCACTTGATCCCATCAGAATACCTATGCAACAGAGCAGCATTCTCAAATCTTCCAAGATGCTCTTCAGGGTCTGTGCTTCCTCATATTCTCCCACGGCAGGTTGTCTGAAATTTGGCGGGAGTTCCTCTCTTAGAATATTTAGGCAGAATGGACTTTCTCTCCTAACCACTGGAGTTCGGCCACCAAGATGCTGAGACAATCGCCTTATCTCTCCCCATAAAACCTCCATTGGATCTATTAGCGGAGGCTCTACTTGTGTATCTACCACAGCACTGGCTACCCTATTGTTTTCACGGGCCTGTTCTGGCTGAACAGGCGAAGGCGCCTGATTTGTTTGAGAAGGCGGTGGAGGTTGATTAGATTCCGTTGGTGGCGGAACCTGGTGTTGGGAAAAGTATTTGCGCATGGTCTGATGATGAATTGTGCCAGTTGCTCCATAGTCAGATTCTCCCACCTTCATAACAGATGGAGGTGCCTGATCTTCCTGCTGCGGAGGAACATCTTGATTTTCCACACTGGTATTTAATCTTTCTTTCTTCTGATTCCTCCTGACTCCACGCCCCACGTCCACGTCGTCCAGCCATATCAACGTCTTCAATTCAGTAAATGTTCCCACAGACGGCGCCAATTGATATCACCTAAATTTGCGATGACTTGCTCTGATATCAATAGAGAGGGGTTCACCTCTCTTTCTTCAACACTCAATATAACAGCCTAGGTATTAGCAAATATCCTCTGCAATGACCTGAAAATACGAAGCAAGTGTGAGAAGGGGGGGAAGTTATTCCGGCGGGTCCCCTCCGACGCTCAAGTCAGGCGAGGAGATATGAAGAGAATATATGCTGTAAGTGAAAGCAATTATAACATTAGTCCTTAATCAATACTCCAACTGGTATTTTAGGCGGAGACCTAAGAGTAGTATTGCAACAAGGACTCTTTCCATGTTATATCCAAATTACCCAGATATGTCAAGATCCTGATAACACAATCGAATCCCTGATATTGCTCGCATATTAGGACTAGATCTCTTGGGGAAACTGGTTTCTTGCTGAGAGCCGGTGGTAGCAACAGGGAAATGAGGAGGAGCTCGGCCTATCAGCTCGGTCTCCAAAAGAGGTCTCATGTCGAGTTAGTGACGAGAAAAAGGTCGGTGAACAACAGGTCGGCCAAACAGGTCGGGCCTCGCAAAAGAGCTCGGAGGGGTATGCGAGCTTCTCGCGAAGAAAGAATGACGAGTAACATGCCTTGGAGCTAGGTCGGCTCGTCAGGGTGGTATCTTCTAGCGGGTATCAATGGAAAAGAAACCAAGAAGATGCCACATACTTGTGACTCCGTAAATAGAAATGATGTTGCACCTGTGATATCGCAATTTAGCTTATAAGCACTGAAGACAAAATAAACACATATTAATTTTTTTATTTTCTTCTAAAAAAAATGCTACAAAGAGAAACAATAATAATTCAAACTCAAAAACATTTGGTTTCCTGAAACCAAACACTCCGCGCACATTTCAAGAATAAA
>CAJQUN010002651.1:0-24179 GCA_907163345.1 Haberlea rhodopensis | reverse complement strand
TGATATGTACTAACGATGCATGTAAAATACACAAACATTAATTATCCTGGTTTATATCGAGGCATGTGATATAAATGCACCGATAGTTCATTAGGTTCATGCAATTTAACTACACTGGTGCATGCATGAAACTATGCTGGTGCATGCAATTTAACTAGACTTCCAACAATTCAATTGCAGATAGTAAAAAAACCTCTGCAAATTCTGTTGAAGAAGATGAAATGCTGAATAAAGCCATTGCTTGTGCTACGAAGCTCCAATGACATATCAAATTCCCAATTGAATTCAAACATTAAACAATGAATATTTGAGAACAGCGGACTCCACCATTGCCGGAGTCCTCATGGAACTGAAGCAACAAAGTACAGAGGAAAATATATACATGATGATACATTGAAATGGAGGGCAACATGGTGGATGTAGCTATTGATGAGGAACCAGCCCGAACGAGAAAAAATAAAAAGAAATGTCGCCAATCTGTCTGAAGAAATGAATGAACTTGATGACACACAAGCACAAGATATTCTTCAAGCTGCATACTTGTAACAGAGATTGAAGAATTGAAGGCGACGCTCATGACAAAGGATAATGAAATAACAAACATTGTTGATTCCTTTGATTATGAGCAAGAAACAATTCCAACACCGCAATTTTTGAATATGCGGAACTAACAGTCCAGCTGGAAGAAACAAAAACAAATCTTTTTATGAGAGACGAGCAATCAAAGAAATTAAAGACAATTACGAAGAGATGAAAAAAAAGAAAGATGAGCTCGAAACTATCATAACACAGCTCTATGCGGACCTTGAAAGGGTAAATGATGAGAATAATCACTGAAAAAATGAGCTTCTCAATGTCAAAGCTGCCTCCTCATCATTAATGAAGAACAGAACAGATCTTAAAGAAAAGCAAGAACAAACATCCCTTGTCAAGAGGATCAAAAAAAGGGGTGGACAGGCAGCAAAAAATGGAGTTGGACCAACATACCCTGATAAGAGGAAGGCAAAGAGGACCAAGAAAAACGATGAAGAGGGAAATAAAAAAGTTTTGCAGAAATGGAATCAATACAAAGCCTGAAAGACAAAGGTACAAAATAATGCCCCATAGATCTAGAGCTGAGAGATGATGATTTCATCAGCGACAATAAACAAAAAGGGAAGGCGAAAAAAAGATAATGGACCGCTCAAGTTAAAACCACAATGCCTGCCATGAAGCTCTTAACAGCGGATGAAAAGTCTTACATAATGATATAAACAAGAACCATGGAAAATGGTACGTCTAATTTAATTAAACAACACTTCCTTGACACTGACTCTTCAACTGTGTGCAGGGGACTTATCTGGAAAGACAAAATTCCCCAACAGAAAGTTATTTGTATCGGATATTGCTGAAATCCTTCACGATGTACCTCTTGCCAACGAGTAAGTCAACTGCATTATACTTTTCTAATGGTTTTGCTGATAAAAAAACATTAATTCACATTTGGTTAATCGGTGCAGTAAATAACATGCAAATATTCACTTTTTTCTATCGGTGCATGTGAAATCACATGCACCGATAGACCTTTAGTTGCATTTATATAACATGCAATGCTTGAATAAAACTTTTATGATGATTTTACTTGATAAGTACTAACGATGCATGTAAATAAACAAGCATTAATTAAATTTAGTTCTATGCGTGCATGTTAAATCACATGCACCGATAGACCATTAGTTGCATTTATCAAACATGTAAACATGTACCGACATAACATTAGGTGTATGTCTCGCACATGAACTACTATATATATCTGTGAAACTGATTGAACATACTTACAGATGATTGAATCAACCGGTGCATGTAAATAACTTGTAGCAAATCCGGTAGACCATTATTTGCATTTATCAAACATGTAAAACATGCACCGACATAATATTAGGTGTATGTCTCGCCACATGACTACTATATATATCTGTGAAACTGATTGATCATTACTTACAGATGATTGATCGTTGGGCGATTATTGTAAATAACCACATTGCCAATAACGGAAAAAAGAAGATAGCCTATGTGTTCAACAGCATGTGTTGGGTAATAAAATTCAACTATTAAATATTTTTTTCTCATTAAACAAAGTGCACTCATACCATTCAACTTTGGATATTCGTATATCATGCAATTATTTCATACAAATTCGCAGCAATACGCAGCACTGATCTCACTAGGAAGCTACTACAAAGACTCATCAGAAAACAACATTGATAAATTCCTACCAGAGGCAATGTCATATAGGTTTTGGTTTTTCCAATAAACACACCATGCAAAGAAGACCACTTAAAAACACCAGGATACCACTGGACCACTATGTCTTTGATATTCAAGAGTCAGTTTGGACTCATTACAATTCATTAAGGCCACGAATGGAGGGGGAGACAGATTATTACTTTGAAAATGCCAAATTACTGGTAAGGTTTACTTTAAATACACTTCTTTTTTTAAATTCAATACTTTTTATAAAATTACCAGTTGATAACAATACTTCTTCCAAACTATAGAAAGTCTACGTTGAAGAGAAGATGAAGAAAATCATTCAGGAGTCTCCCATTTCAGCAGGCATCACCTACAGTCCAAGTGAAGATACATACGAAATCAAACATTCAAAGAAGCAATGCAACAAAAGGCTGGCTCGGCAGACTGTGCCGTGTTTGTTTGCATGAACATGGAAAGAATTATGAGAGGACAATAAGTGCCAAAGCATTCAAATGTAGATATAAAATAGATTTATATAGCAAAAATGGTGAAAATCATCCTCAAAATGTATAAGACAACGATTAATACTTTGTTGTATATATATTTTGTATTGTAAATGTATAATTTTGTAAAGAAACAAACTTTTGTTATTGAATAACTGTACAGACTCATATTGGTGTTTTAGTTGGTTAATGATAAACTGGAAAAAATTGAATCCTACAAGTGCTCTTTGTTTAATTTTTATTGTGTGTGTCCCTTCGCATTCACCGAATGAGACTAAATGTTCATGTGAAAAACATGCACCTATAGACAGAAGCGGTGCATGTATTTGTTTACTTGTGTTAATTCAAATTTGGTTTCAATTGGTGCATGTAAATAACATGTATTCACATTTTTTTCTATCCGTGCATGTTATATCACATGCACCGATATACATTTATTTTGCAATTATATAACATGCAATGCTTGAATGATGATTTTACTTGATATGTATTAACGATTCATGTAAATACACTAAAATAAAACAAAGTTGCATTTATCCAACATGAACTACTTGAATCAACCGGTGCATGTAAATAACACGACCTCTTCAATTTTTTTTGTATCGGTGCATGTAAATCAATGCATCGGCAGACCATCAGTTGCATTTATCATACATGCGAGCTTGAATATATATTTACTATGATTTTACGATGCATGTAAATACACAAACATTAAGTAAAATTTTGTTTCTATAGGTGCATGTTATATACATGCATCGATAATTCATTAATTGCATTTATCCAACATTTTCAATAGGTGCATGTGAAATCACATGCACCGATAGCCATTTAATGCAGTTATATAACATGGAATGCTTGAATAATCTGTCTACAGGTGCATGTACACTAACATGCATTAACATTTTGTTTCTATCGGTGCATGTATACACATGCACCGATAGAATACACATTTTCATTTATCCATGTTCAACTTGAATCTTTTGGTGCATGTATATGACATGCACCTATATGTGAAACTTAAATCTATAGGTGCACGTAAATTACATGCAACTATAGAAATAAATTGTATGTATTTGTATCATTATGTTAAATAACCAATAACAAATCAAACAAATAATTTCTACAATTAAATTTGTTCAACATAAACTTACAAAAAACATCAAATAGGTTCCTTACAAGTCTTCCTATTATGTCCGTATTTTTTACACCGACTACAACGCAACTGTCGAATGTTTTCACATTTGGATCTAATTCTCCTCTTCTTTGGACGACCAGGTTGCCTTTTTGTTTGTGGTGGTAAAATATTCAATCCGTGACAATCTGAGCAAAATCATCACTTGAACGTCTGGAATGGAATCGGAATTATAACTCCTTCATAGCAACTCTTATAAGTACGAACACAGAAATATACATCACAATTCATCTATGGCCATCTTGTTCCTTAAATACAGCAATCACATAAGGACATGGGAATCCATCAAGCTGCCACTGATAGCAATTTACACGTACGAATATCAAGGCGCACAGTAACTGAAGGATATGAAAACACCTCGAAAACAACATTAGACATCTTCACATTCCATGCACGACCTTGATTTTCGTAAAAAGACCATTTCTTTTCCATCTTCGCGCACAGAACCCCACTCCATCGTGCAGCCATTGATCTCCTATCATAAAACCAGCTCATCAGCTTAACCCGGATACAATCCACCATATGAGTAATAGGCAGAACCCTTGCCTCTAATATCCACGAATTGAAAGACTCTGCTGCATTTGAATACATCTCTCCATAATCGCATGCGCACGCATGAGTAAGCATTTGTCCATTTCTCCAAAGATAGACCCTGTAAAAACCTTCTACAATTGAACCACCTTCTCGTTTCAAAATAGCAAGCTTCTCTGTGAAAATAGCCACCGTCGGCGAATATGCACACTCATCCAACAAGTAACACATCCTTCCCGAAACTGGTTCGAAAAATGTTTGCCAACATATCTGTCCCGGAGGTTGCATTTCAAATGATAAAGACAAAAAAAATGTTTTGGATAAGGTCCAAACACAACCGGTAAAGCCTCCATCAAACCAACATTCCGATCAGATATATAAACAATATCTCCACCATTATCTACAATCTTGCTCAAGCAAGATAGAAACCAACACCAATTATCAAAGTTCTCTGAGTCCACAACAGCAAAAGCCAGGGGGAACAATCCTACAATAAAATATCAAAAATATAAAGCCAAAAATACAATTTATATTATATGATGCACTTATATAACCTTTAGTGTACATTTAGAGACGCCCAGTTCTATCGGTGCATGTAATATACATGCACCGATAAATTTTGGTGCATGTAATATACATGCACCGATTCTCATTACATGCATATGTAGTACTAAATGATAGAGACGCCAAGTTCTCTCGGTGCATGTAATATACATGCACCAGTAGACTAGTGGTGCATGTATAATACATGCACCGCATTCGATCCGATTAATTTATATATCATGTAGCATTTTTTTACGCACAAGTCTATCGGTGCATGTAATATACATGCACCGACAGACTTCGATGCATGTAAAATCTCATTTATATTATAATCTTGTTGCATCTTACCTTGATTCCCACCCTTTGCAGTAGCTGACAGAAGTATGCCCTTAAAACGGGATTTCAAAAAAGTTCCATCAAGAAATAATATAGGGCGACAAAATTTAAAACCATCCATACAAGCACGAAACGACACAAACAAACGGATGAATCGGTTACAGTCGTCAACTTCAAGCTCTACAAAACTCCCAACATTAGTCGTCTTCACCGCATCGATGTACCACTTCAACTTCTTGAAAGACTCATCATAATTTCCAAAAGCAGTAGACCTAGCCTTCTCCACACTTCTCCATGCCTTAATGTATGTTATATCCAACCCATAATCTTTTTTCATTAACTCCATTACAGACCTAGCAGAAAAGTTTGGATTGGAACTGACTCGTTCGCAAATAATTTCTGATATTAAATGTGAAACAATCCTTTTTGATTTGTCTTTCATGACTCGTAGACCACACATGTGAATGTTGTTCAATTTTTTATGTAGAAAGAACCATTTACACGTGAAATGTTGGCACTCACAAACCAGCCACACCCATCAACATGCTTCCTAGAACATTCAGCAACTACTCTATCTTTATTTTTTTCACATAGTTGTATCAAACCAACCTCCATGGAATATTTACTCAACTCACTTCGAAACTCTTCAACACCACCTCTAAATACTTGACCCACCCTACTAATAATTGATGACCATCCAGAACATAACAACAACTTCTCATTGCCTTAATATTGCAACTTCGATATTCTGAATCAAGTCCTAGACCTGATGGTGAACTGCAAATTTGTTTTGTCGATATATGTGCACCACCCGATTCTATTGATGCGTGTAAATCACGGGCAGAAATAGACTCTATAGGTGCATGTATATTGCGTATACCGCTTGACTCTGTCAAAAAGTTTATACACATGCAATTGTGTCTACCGGTGCATGTATGTCACATGCACCTCTAGACACAATCGGTAAACTACCACCACATTCATCAACAGACCTCAACAATGAAGCATTACAATCAACAACATGCACTGTCAACAAACAAAGATTGATCATCTTACACAACAAAAAAATATTTCTCATATCAATCGCATTACTCAAACAACAATTAGGGTGGCATCGATTGAGTATTTGAAACAAAATTCATCGGCATTCATATCACCACTTAGCAGATGCACAGCCTATTAAATCACTGAATTCGAAACCGGGATTAACATTCAAAACCAGTGTTTCCTCTCTAAATTTCAAAAGAATCGTGATTTCATTACCCATCAGAATTAACGATAAAAATCTCAGGAAAATTTGATCAATTAACAGTTAATTGAATATTTAACAGATCGAACAATCTAAAATCAGAAAGCTAATTAAAACACGATCGAAATCAGCTGCTCAATGAATTAGATGAAAATTTTTTGGGACAACGATAATCGTTATGTGAGAAATATTAAATTTTTTATGATGGTTTTTATTTCTTGCAATAGGGGTAATTTAGTAATAAACATTGACCAGTTAGATTAGGGTTTAAAAATTGGACTTATGTGAAATAAATTTAAAAGGTATATTTAGTTGAAAAGTAAATATTTTGATAGATTTAGTTGAACATATTTTGAAAAGTGGTACCTATACGTAATTTCCTCTATTTTAAATTACGCAATATTCGAAAAGTAATTACTTAAATCCTGGTGCTTTATCATAGTGTGTATATATAGTATTATGTAATAATGAATAGAGAAAACAAAATACCTTTTTAATTTACCAAGCTTCAATTTAGGGGTGGGAAATTGGGTACGGTACCCGATATCCGATTCGTCTCGATCGGGTCGGGTAATATTTATAAAATATCGGGTTCGGTAGTACCGATACCAAATTCTATTGTTGTCGGGTCGGATTTGGGTAGAATTTTACTACCCGAAACTCGATCGGGTACCCGATCCTGACATATATTAGTTAACCCTAAATCTACTAAGTAACCCATCTTAGATTCTTAATAATACAATTGGCATCAACCATCCATCTCCAAATTTCATTCAGTCGTACATCCCTACTGTTTCAGCCACCAATTACACTTGAGAAATGTATCAAATTTTTTTGAACTTTACATTTATTTCTTTTCTTAAATTTTTTATTTTTATTAGAATCAACTTATATCTTATCATTATTTCACGTATTTTGTATAGATATCAAAGTCGGGAATCGATTCGAGAATCATTGACAATTGATGTTATTACTATGATTTTGGATATTAAATTTTTTTTCCATCCTTATATTTGAATCATTTTGGTATTTGAATTAGATATATTTATGATTTTGTTTTTTTGTTTGTTTCAGACTTGGAAGCATTTATTTCATTCTTAAATATTCTTACTTTTATCTTTGTTCCATTAAATTTTGTTTTATAATAAGTGATATATCGTGTACCCAACTCAGGTACCTGATATTAGTTGGGTACCTGAGTATCGGATACCCGACTACATCTGGTTATTATCGGGTATTTTTTTCATACCCAATATATGGGGTACCCAACTACAACTACACGAACCTGATAAAACCTGACCCGCGCCCTAAGCTTCATATAGCACATTGTTTTCAAACGGGTTGAGTAAAGTTGGGCGACCCAACTACCAAACAGTCGGACGCTCACCCTCTCTGGCTCTGGTCTAATGCAAAAGCGTGCACAGCAGAATAGCAACCCTAACCCTAGCTCAACAATCACGCTTTCTGAATAAATAATCATCACTCTCCTTTCAATCAAAAATCATATGCTGCATCTCCATACTTCATCCAGTAAAATCTCTCTACATATTTATGTTTTGTGAATTCGTTTTTACGTCGATTATATATGTTCGGCTGAAACCATGTGCTAGAATATCGAGAGTATTATTATTGTTTTTTGAAGCATAATTAGTTGATGGATGATAATAAGTTTTTTTGGATGCTTACAGGTGAGGCAGAATGGGGATCATTGAAAAGATTAAAGAAATTGAAGCTGAGATGGCTCGGACGCAGAAAAATAAAGCAACAGGTTATATATTTTATATATATATATTTGTTTTTGTGTGTTACTATCATTATTGGTTGTGTTGTATGTATTGTTTATTTATATTGGTTGTTTAGGTATGATATGAGATTGTCTGGAGATGTTTTACATGATGAGATCAGTTTAATCATGATATGTTAATGATCTTTTAAATGATGTGATTTTCACGGATTCAATCTCACGACCCGAATTCTATACTGGCTCTATGTCTGGATTGTTCTTTACTTTGTGTATATTCCCCTCTTACATTTTGTTACAATCTGCTACAGTGTTTTTACTTTGATTTTACTGAGATTGATTTGTAATCTGGATAATAGTCTCTATTCTTTATTAGTTTGTTTTACGGTTGATTAATTCTGTTCTTATTAGAAGCATGTTGACTTTGTTCTTTAAAAACCAAATCATTATACTGATGAGTAACTTTAACTATTCAGAATATCATCTGGGTCAGCTAAAAGCTAAGATAGCGAAGCTGAGGACACAATTGTTGGAGCCACCAAAAGTATGTGACTACTTGATTTGTGCACCAGTGTTCTTATTTTTCAATAAAATTCCTACTTAAATTTTCAATGAGTGACTGGATCAATTTTTGTAAACCATGTTCTCATGGCTGTTCCATTATGGATCAGGGTTCAAGTGGAGCCGGGGAGGGTTTTGAAGTTACAAAATTGGGCATGGACGTGTTGCACTTATAGGTTTTCCCAGGTATGCCTTCTCAGTACTTAAGGAATGTATGTGTTGGAAATGTGACTGAAAAGGCATGGTTAGCGCAGCTTCTGAATATAATTGATACTATATTTTCTTCACATAGTTCGTTCTCTGGGGAATTTTTTAATTAATGACTAGTTAAGTGTTTTATAATGGTTCTCTCTCTATACTGTTAAACTTTGTCCAATGGCTACCATTTCATTTTTAATCCTTAGAATGAGTTGTTCTTTTGATATGGTACATAGAATTTCTTGGAAGACTATCAATGTTAGTAATGGGAAATGTAGCATACCAATTTGAATTACATCTTAACTTTGAAAGCTGGAGCTATGTATTACCTATATATTCTCCTTTTGGAGATGTGTCTTACAAGACTTTACTTCAGTGTTGGAAAGTCGACACTTTTGACAATGTTGACGGGAACACATTCAGAAGCAGCATCGTATGAGTTCACCACACTTACCTGTATACCTGGGATCATTCACTATAATGATACTAAAATACAGCTCCTTGATCTTCCTGGAATTATTGAAGGTGCATCTGAAGGAAAGGGCGCGGTAGGCAGGTAAAAATTTTGTTTACAAAAAATAATCTAAAAGCCAATAACTACAGCATTGATGCTGAACAAAAGTTGATGATCCAACCCTGATAGAAACTTCTTTTTTTATGCCAGGTTATTGCTGTGTCCAAATCTTCTGATATTGTGTTGATGGTTTTGGATGCTTCAAAAGTAACTACTATTACTATCAGTTGCAATGAATTAATGACAAGTTGCACCACTCATGCTAATGCATGTGTAACAGTGGGACTCTTTCATGCATGCTTGATATCTGCGTGTAATGGGATTATGCAGGAGCATGGCCTATTTGAAAAGCATATACATACTATCTTGGCTGCTAAAAACAATTGATTTTAGTTGCATTAGTGAAATTACATTGCTATCCTAATTTCATGTTTTCATCACGCATATTGGAAATAAAGTAGCATAATATAATCAAAATTGATAACCATGAATTAAATTGATATTTCGGACTATGTAAATTACATATTTATGTTTGTATATTCAGCTGTTTATTCTGAATTTAATGTCAAGGTCCACATTTTGTGAGATATTTGTAGTCTTACAATTCCACCCATGGATTGGTATGCATGCTGTTAGTTGTGAATACATCTGTGTACACACCTCTTCATATGCCAAGGTCAGCATTTATATTCTAAATCTGCCTTTTGTGCATGGGATGATACCTTAAAATCATCTATGTAACCAGTAACATTAGCTGATGACTGATAACAGATAGAATCCACTACTTATAATATTTTAGAAGATTGTGTTAACTTTTTATATTTCAGTTCCATCTCATGATCACTCTAAAAGTTTGGTATAAGATGACATAGGAATCAAGATATCCACATAGGATCATCTTCGTTGCCCTTCCCATTTTCTGTCCACTTGCATTGATGTATCTAATCATACTGGACACAAGAAATGTGTGCCAATTTTGCATTGACTAAAAGAGGTTGATTTTTGCTAGAACGTAAAAAAATGTTATGTGGACATTTTTAGAAATGGTGTTAGTCGGTCATGTGTTCCTGATTTTCTGAGTTTCAATGAATAGGATTTGACTTGGCATCTTTTGCTGTATAACAATTTCGCATGTAATCATTTATTAGACATTTTTATTTAATCATTTGCTTGGCATAATTTCGACGTTTACTCACCTTTCACCTAAATTTAAAATTTTAGAGTGAAGGGCATCGACAAATCTTGACGAAGGAGCTTGAAGCTGGGGTTTGCGTCTAAACAAAAGACCACCTCAAGTAATGCATTCCATTGGTATTCAACTTTGTTACACATTATTGTCAATAGAATCTGGCCTCATGCTTTACAGGTTGTCTCATCATGGCTCGTGCTGACAGATATACTTCAAAAGGAAAAAAAAAGGGGGAATTTCTTTTAATAGCACGTTAGCATTAACTCATGTTGACGAGAAGCTTTGCTATCAAATACTACATGAGTACAAGATTCACAATGCTGAGGTACTCTCTCTCCCTCCCTACACCTCACCCTCTTCTCTCTGTGGAATGATTATCAGTTCTGTTAATTAACTTGTTTAGTTATCCAATACCACAAATTATTTACTTACTGTAATATTTGTTTGTAATTTTTTATTTGCTCTTGATTTGGTTTTGCATGACAATCCATTTTTCTATATTGACAAAGATTTCAACCTTTTGAACCGAATGAATAAAAGTCATATAGTGGCTACTTGCTTCTGACGGGCTTTCCACTTCTATTACTTGCAAAATTTCTGGCTGATAAGATGTCATATACTCAGCTTCTCAGAACATCGAGTCACTAGGTATTAGGTACTTAATTGTGACCATAGAAACTTCAAGGTTAATCTATAAAATCAATGATATCTCTTGTGGTACAAGGAACTTCACTGATTTGTGTCCTTGATATACCTTTGCATGTGTGGATTTGGCCATGTATGGGGCACTCTGGGATGTTATATTGAGTTGTAACCTAGGAAGATTAAAAATTACCTCGTGCCATGATTTCGGTTGAAAATTTTGTGTTTCACAAGGTTTTGTTTCGTGAAGACGCCACAGTGGATGATCTTATCGATGTTATTGAGGGGAATCGTAAGTACATGAAATGCATCTATGTCTATAACAAGATAGATGTGGTCGGTATTGATGACGTGGATAGATTAGCGCGACTGCCGAATTCAGTTGTTATTAGCTGCAACATGAAGGTATGTAAATCTTTAGCACACTGAGTTTGAGAGATGCTAGACGTGTTGTTTTTTTTGGAAGACAGCCACTTGCCATTTATTAATATTTTTGATAGGAACTTAAATTGGCTCAAACTACTCACGTTCAGTTTCTTTGTAATGTTGTGTGCTTTGTTGTTTCAACAGCTGAATCTGGACCGACTGCTTGCAAAAATGTGGGAAGAAATGGGTCTTGTCAGAATATATACAAAGCCTCAGGGCCAGCAGCCAGACTTCTCTGAACCAGTTGTCCTTCTGCTGTATGTTTCTCAATTAAATAATTAACTTTCTATATTTTCCCTTTACTGAACCTATTTTGGGCCCCAAGTTCTATCATCTAGTTCTGTTCATTACTTATTTTCATAGTAATGATATGGGAGGTCTGTACGTCAATTCTCTTTACGGAATGAATGTTATAATCTTCATTGCATTTTATTTTGTTTCAGGGTAGAGGTGGCTGCACAGTTGAAGATTTTGTAACCATATTCACCGGAGCCTGGTAAAGGATGTAAAGTATGTTCTAGTTTGGGGCGTAAGTGCAAGGCATTATCCACAACATTGCGGCCTTAGTCATCCTCTTCAGGACGAGGATGTAGTACAGATAGTTAAGAAAAAGGTAATGAACTAAAGCTTATCCTATGATGAGTATGTTTTGTCACATTATTCTCTCTTTTTCCGAGCAACACAACTAAAATTGAAGGCCTACTATAGCTTTCAAGTCCTCCCTCAATACAAACAGCCTCTGTAATGTGATAATGTATGCATATTTAGAGAACCGTTGACAGAAAAACCATAGTTCTAAGCTAATTGTGGTTGTCTCTTAATTCCATTGTGCTTCATTTGTAATTTAAACCCTCGATGCTGTGTTTAGAAAAAACTGTAAATTGTTTTACATTTGAAATTTGGAATGGATGTCGATAAGTGGCAGAATCTTGATAGAATCTTAAACAAGGAAGTAATTTCATCTATGCAGTGAATCCCGGCAATTATGTCTAACTCAGTCATGTCACACTGCTTTTTTCGAAGCACTTACTTTTACAGTCACCTTTTTGTAATATCGAATCACGTAACTGATTATTCTTTAGAAGTGTATTTTGTTCATATACATCGCTCAATCCTCAACTATCTTTTTTGAAATTTGGATACCAAGCACCAACTTATCTTTATGCAGGAAAGGGAAGATGGAGGCAGGGGACGGTTTAATCACACTCCAATGCCCCTGCCCGAATTTCCGACCGTGAGAAGAAGGCTCCGTTAAAGACATGATCACGTGAACTTCTGGTGAGTGTTTTACTTAAATGTGGAAGGCTTAAGATTGTATTCTTGCTAGAGGAATCACCAAAGAGGAAATAGCTAAAGATCGTCTCTAGGAAGCGGAGCAATATTTACAAGGGATTCGTACTTAAGGGACAAGTGAAAAAGTTGGTGAATATTTGATTAATCTTGAGAATCTTTGTTATTTTTATTCGACAGCTCCTTATTGATTTCGTCGTTACCCGATACTGGTGTGTTTAAGAAATGGGTATACATCTATTATTCGTAGCATGTTACATGTAGATCACAACTTAGGCGTAAATTTTGTTATTAAAAAAATCGGTGTTACATTGTAGATGGACACAAATATATGCAAAAACAATTTTAAAAGCTAATGTTATATATTGCAATTATAAAAAACGTACATGAACTTGCATGAGAATGATGTAGAAGCTGTGTTTTACCTTTTATATTTTGGTTAAATTCATCAATGCCACGGAATCTACTTTACCATGCATGCCTTAAGTTGTTGGTTAGGGCCCAAATTCTACCATTAATCGTTTAGCAGGGAATAACGCTGGTGGAGCTTTATCTTACTTTAGATAAAGAAAGCTTCCAACGGTTGAGCCATAGGATCACTCCCACCTGATTGATTTGTTTTCAAGATTGGACTCTTGTAACGTGGTACCTCTCGTCGATCGTCACTTTATTTGGTGTTGCTTCTACAAAAGCCGTTGTGTGTGTGTGTGAACAATAGAATGATCATGTTGTTTGGTCGCCCTTTTGTCAGAGAAAAAAAGCTAAAGGGAATTGTGATGTATAATTCTCTATTCTTTACACTTCAAGATGCATGCAGTTGTAGGGGGTGGTTCTGTATTTCTCCTTGGGATTGTGATTTTTTTTTCTTGGATTCCCATGTCTTTTTTATCCCAACATCTCTTTAACTCAAATTAAAGCAATCCATTTCTGTATGCGTGCGGTTAGTTTTGGAGGTCCCTTGGTATTTTACAACTTTAATGAAAGGGTCTTTCAAGTTCCTTATTCTTATTATTCATCATTTACGGGGATGTGCATGTATCAATCTGATAAATTAGTAATAGTTTGTGTCCGAATTAGGGTTGAAATGGTCTTTTGTCAAAGGCCATAGTATTTTAAAAATATATATATATAAATCTATGTTTTGAGTGTTTAAAATTAGTTAATTACTTTTAGTATATGATTTTATACTAAATTATTTTGTTGAATTCTCGAGTGATACGTTTATATAATCATGGTTTGATTTGACTTAGGCCACCATTGTTTTAACATTTTTCCATCATATTCTACATATCAAACAAAGATAGTTGGCCAATGAAGTATTTCTTTTTTGGGAGTTGGGAGGAGGAGGAGTTAAATCGATTTGGTGTGTCAAGTACGACTCGAATTTGAATCTGCCCAAAATAAGCACGAGTTATTATCCATCCCAGCAAAATCGGAAAGGTCAACCATGGAGTTGTATTTAATATCACAAAGTGTGATCAATTTAATCTCTCTCCATCTCCTAATTCAATTCTTCCATTTTTTAAAAAAACATGGTTAAATATCACTTCAATTCTTTTTTAAAAAAAATGATAAATGCTTTAGTTTTGGTGATTATAATATGAAAGCGCTAAATCAATAAAAATAAATTTTTAATTACTATATATAAATAAACAAATGAGTGAAAAAAAAAGGAGAGAGTAAGTATCAAGCTTTGCACCACCCTAAAAAGAAAAGATGGAATGCAATCATAGTACTTAAGATCACTCTACTATTATTCTCTCACACGTGTGCACACTCGTACACATATTTTTTTTTCAAAAAATAAAAAAAGGTATTTAGATCTTTAATTATACTTTTGTTTAAATTAATGCTCGTCTTCAGTAACTTCCAGCATCGTGCAACACTAACTCAAAAACAATTTATATATTATAGCTTTGGTAAAACGGCAATCACTTGATCCTATAATTAATATGAGAACAAATGTCACACGTCTATTTTTCATGAGTTGAAGATAGTATAATATTATAAGAGAGATTGTTGGAGTGTAATAATAATCCTTGGATAGCAATCCAAGCGTGACGCTTGTGCTCTTATACTTCTTAAATTATAGTATCGTTACATTATGTATATCTTTTGGTAAAGAGGTAAATACTTGATCCTATAATTTCCAAGTACATATATTAATTCTTCCAAAATTTTGTCTAATATCTTGCTTGTTCATCAATTTATGATCAATTTCTTTTTAATGAAATCGTTAAATACAATTTTTAGCAGCATCGCAGCATTATACCTTATATTAGAAGAAGAAAAAACATCTTGGAAATGTTCTCGCGAACAGTGATCACAAGAATTATATTAGTTACTTTAAAATAATAAAAATCAAGAATAATGTATATCAATTCAATGTGCTTTCCAGCTTTCATATCTAATGAAATATTTGTATGCACTCGATTTGTGCTCTATTTATACACAAACTTAATACTAAAACATACTATCTTTTAAATAAAATAATAATAAACCAACATATCAACCATTTTAGACCAATCATATTGAGTTGGTCAATAGGTGGAGCTCACACCGAACCTATACTTGCATTTTCCTACATTAATCAGTGCATACCACCAGTAGTTTGCTATCCTGTTTCTCCACACTGTGTGATCATATATCGTTCCCTTTTATTTCTTTTGCCAATTATTATTACATGGTTTTGTTTCAAGTATCTGAACTGGTTCAGTTCTTGACAGACGGTAAAGTTTTCTTGTTATCATTTCTCATCCGATCTTTCATCGATTATAAAAGAAAACATGTTGGATAGGTATGGATACTACAGAAGAGATAATTCAAAATGTTCTCAGGCAAATCATCCCTCTTTTTCCTCCACTCTTCTTGATGCAATTTACCGTTCCATTGATCAAGGGGAAGACCAGGTTGTGATGTACGGAGAAACAATGAGGAAGAAGCAGCAGACTAGTGCTGCGATATTCCAAACTGAAGAAGAAATTGCGAATTTTCAGCGGGCTTGTATGATCGAGAGAAATGGAGGAGAAGAAGGTTGGTGAAAAGGTGACTGCTCTTAGAAAATCAAAGGCGGAGGAGGAGGTTATAATGCCTTCCAGAGGCGGCGGCGCTGGATTGTTTTCATCTTCAGACGCTGAATCTTTCTATGAAAAGAGGCCCAAGACCATTCGGGTCTGTGATTCGGGCCTGGAAAAGGAGAAATCAGTCAGTCGCCATGAAAAAACCAGCAAAAATCAGGGTGGATTCTTCAAGACGAATCTCGGGCACTGAAATATACGCCGAACTGAAGCAAGTGAAGCAGCCTATTTCCCCCGGCGCCCGTCTCGCTGGCTTCTTGAATTCCTTATTCACCACCGCTGGACACGCGAAGAAGAAACCCATATTGAACAATCCCGAATCAATTCTCCAGTCTTAAAATCAGCTAACGCAACAACTTGTTCATCAGCTTCTTCTTTCTCCAGATCCTGTCTCAGCAAAACACCGTCGTCTAGGGGAAAACCATCGGGCAGCGAGAAAAGATCCGTCAGGTTCTCCCCGGTGAGCGTGATCGTCGATGTGGATTGTCAACCATGTGGGCACAAATCTCCGCACGAAGAAATGAACGTCAACTGCAAGAAACAGAATCTGGAAGCCATTAATGAAGAGATAATGTTGCATGTAATGGAGAAGAATCGAAGAGTGGAGGAAGCTGCACGAGATTTTCTGAGAAATTATCAAAAGAAAATGGATCGTGAGTTCCCTTTTGTTCATTTCACAAAATCCCACGACTTGGAACAAAAATTTGATGATGAAGAAGAAGAAGAAGACGCAGCAAGTTACGCCAGTTCTGATTTGTTCGAATTGGATAATCTTTCCGCCATTGGAATGGAGAGGTATAGAGAAGAATTGCCTGTGTATGAAACAACTCATCTCCATTCAAATCGAGCAATTGCAAGTGGCTTGAGTTCGTAATTCAAAGATCAAGTAGTAGTATTTTCACTAGTAAGATATATTAATTGGGTTGGGGTTTTTCTTTTAAGAGAAATGAAATTTTTCTCCAAAATATTATATTATCTCGTGAATTAATAATGTTTGTGTGAAGAGTTGTGTCTTGTGTGATTTCTTCTTCCATGTGGCGCTACGATCATTTGTAAAAATGTGTGTGTTATGTTAATCGAATTCCAGCCTCTTCCATCATCTCAATTCCTGTATTTTCCTATATTTTGAAGAAAAGGCTAACATAGGTCATATATTATATGACACGTTTGTTACATTGATAAGAATGGTATGAGTCATAATTTTTAACTACTCATCTCTCACTTATCTCATCTCATCCATTGTATCAAACGACGGATACATGTCTAAAGTGGTATAGGTTTAATTAGAAGCAGAAGTTGGGTTGTAGGTATCAAAGTACGATGTTTAATCATTCATATTAATCACCCACTCCTACTAATAAATAATCATAAATTATATTTAAATACCGTTGTTCTTTTGATTAGAGACCGCCTAACCTACCTATTTGCAGCCTTTATTCCATAATTTTGGCCTCTTTAATCATAGTATAGGCCAATTGCATGATAAATCATTTCTTTGGTTCACATTAGTTACTTAGATCCTTGGTTTTTTCTCAGAACTTTGCATCATTACCAAAAAAAAAATAAAAAATAAAAAAATTGCACATAGATTTTATATGATTGAAATCTCAGGTCAGTCTAAGTTATATATTACGCAAGCCGGAGTAGCGCACGCAGGCATGTCCGCGGAGTAAAATAGTAGTCATCGCAAAATGCATTTCTTTTTAGTGTATAATTATCGACTGAAAAGCTCATGTTAAAAAACGAGCATATGCTCATAGACTAATTAGTTACTAATTAATAGTTAAGTTAGGCATATTGGGGAGCTTAATCGCAACTATGCCTTTCTCTTTTGACTAATACTTGAGCTTGAATCTATCTCTAATCATAAATCCCATATCTTATCACTAATTTTAATTAGACGCACTAATGGGAATTGCGTCTATGCACTGTAAAAAGGGTAGTGAATATATTTAAATAGTTTATACATATAAATACTTGAGTATAATATTTAAATTAATTATACATATAAATACTATTCTTCTATATATTATATAAGTATATCTTTTAAGCGAGCTGATTTTTTTCTATTTAAGAAAGTGGATAAGTGTGTGATGAATTGTAATCTTTATGGCCGAAAAGGTTGACCTCATGTAATTGAAGCTTCAACAATAACAATTAAGCATTTAATCTCAATGAATTGTGGTAAGTTAAATGAACAAAAAGATAATCAAATAGGATCGGACACGTGCATATTAGTCAGAATATCCTGTTTAATTCCTTGAACTCCAAGTCTTGCGTTATAACTTTGAGTCATGTCGTTTTCGGTCGTCCTCTTGCTCTCGTGAAATGGCCTAAATTCATGGACTCCACTCGACGCAACAAGTGCATTGTTAGGCATACATACATCGAACGTGATCAAACTAACGTAAGCGACTTTCTTGCATCTTCTCTTCTATACAAGCTACACATATTTCAGCTCGAATATCTTCGTTTCTGTTTTATCTCTTTCTAATCTTACCACACATCCAACGAAGTTTACACATCTCTGTCACACTATCTTTTTGATGTAATTCCTCTTGAGTGCCTAGCATTCCGTCACATACAACATTGCATGTCTAATTGTGGTTCTATAAAGCTTTTCTTTTCAATTTCAGCGGGATATTATCGCATAGAAGAACTTCGATGCTGTTTCTCTATTTCAACACACGCCCTGAATCTCTGTTTCCATCCTTTTGGATAACAAGCCTATGTATCGAACTTGGTGCTCATCGATACATCTTGATCATCAAATGCTACAACATCGGAGTCTCGAAAGGTACGACCACTAATTTACACTCCACATATTCCATTTTAGACATATTTAATCTATAAAAATTTTTGATTACAATATCTCCATAACCAAACATATTACCCCTTGCCTCTGGTCTATCTATTTTTTTTTTTTGGAGGCGCCTCTTTATATTTTCAAATTTTGTTGTTAGAATAAGAAGTTACAAATTTGTGGGAATCCGAGTGGTGGGAGTGATTGCACCAAACTATGCACAATTCACTGGCAAAAAGCTTACTCCGGCAAAGATAACAATCCAGTTTTGTGGCTATACATTTCAATTTTTTAGGTACTATTTGCTTTGAAATCATTTTCCACGATTCCGACATTGAGATCTCTGCCTTATTATGAGTTGAGAAAGAAATAGTTGATAGAACCCATGACCACTCCCAAATGGGATGGTAGGCGCCATGAGACTTTAACTCGGTATAAAAATGTCTTCCTAAAAGTGGTCTTCCCTTGGACAACACTTCCATAAATCCTGTTGGGCTCATATATTTATAATGTAAACGATGG
Organism: Haberlea rhodopensis; assembly: GCA_907163345.1. NCBI lineage: Eukaryota > Viridiplantae > Streptophyta > Magnoliopsida > Lamiales > Gesneriaceae > Haberlea > Haberlea rhodopensis. Next base: position 4,630 of record CAJQUN010002651.1, on the reverse strand, counting down.
GTCCGTCACCTTGTAATTTCCAGTGGTAGTTAGTTATTTCTTCTTCTTCGTCTTAAGAACGAGTTAGGCATAACATTTAACAAATTTGGGTCGCAAAACACCATATATGCATTATTGAGGGCTTCAGGTTGACCATGTACGCTCGGTATTAACAGCAAAAAAAGAATAGGTTTCATTTTGATGTATCCATTAACTGATCTCTCTGTTCGTTTGCTCCATGATGCTACGCACATTGACGACTTCCATGCTAAATATCATCTTAACCAGGGGCAGAGCCATGGCTTCTTAATTCGGGGGCTAAACTAAATACTAATCATAATGAAAAAAATTCGAAAAACAAGTAAGAAGTCATATATCAAGTCTCAACTATGCTAATACAAATGCAGAAATACTAATCATCCTGAAACCCAAAGTGAAGTGAATGATAATGTTGCTCCATTAAATACAAAAATTGCTATTAATATTTCTTATCATGTTACAAATTTACAATAAATTTAAGTGAGAAGGCCAAGGAGTGTGTATTTTTTTATCGGCAAATAAAATTTCATAAACAAAAAATTAAGTACAGAAGTACTCGATAGTTCACAAAGCAAAATCTAAGGGCAAAGCTAAATAGGAAAACAAAATAAATACAGTTTGAGCTTACAAATCACCATGTAATTATTTAAGCTACCAATTGGTTCAATGATCCAATCGTTTGTGGAGAAAACAAAAGTCTCTTAGATTGTATGCTTTTAGCCTAATATGGGAGTATGGAAATTTGAATCAAATTAAATGTGTGTCCATTCATGTTGGGGTGCATTGTTTCATGATTAGATGCTTCCAAATTAAATGGTGTGTCCATTCATGTTGGGGTGCAATGTTTCATGATTAGATGCTTCCAAATTAAATGGTGTGTCCATTATGTTGGGGTGCAATGTTTCATGATTAGATGCTTCCAAATTAAATGGTGTGTCCATTCATGTTGGGGTGCAATTTTTCATGATGGATGCTTCCAAATTGTGTCTCTTGATGACACCACTTGGTATACTATATAAGAAACAACCTTTGAATTAATTAAAAATGGAATTTGAGTAATTCAATATATTTGAAGATGGAATTTGAGTAATTCACATCATATTTGAAGATGGAATTTGAGTAATTATTCACATCACGTTTGAAGATGGAATTTTGGAAATTCACATCATATTTGAAGATCAAAATTTGAGTAATTTGTGAGTCTTCATGATTGTTATGGTTGAGCGTTTTTAGACCTTGGTGGTTTAAAGGATTTGTGATTTGGAGTGCTCCTATCAAAAATCATAGTCGTTGTATCTTGGGAGACAAATGCCAAAGTAAACCGTTAGCACCGTAGGGGGCAATATTGTCTTAAGGACAGAGATTCCAAATCTCGCCTCGACATTTATAATACAAAGCCATTTGTTGTTGTTGCTTGCTACTTTATAGATACACACCAATGAATTTTATACAACAATCTAAGACAATATTAGCAAACAATGGCTTCGTCGAGTGCAACAACGACTCGGTTCATCATGGTGAAAGGCTGAAAAGTTCAATGGGAACAATTTCAAGCGCGATGACAAAAAAGATGTTGTTTTATTTGACAACCTTGGGGTTGGCAAGGTTCCTCAATGAGGATTTTCCTATTTATGGGAGTGAAACCGACAACCAAAAGAGAGTTGCGGTTGATGCGTGGAATCAAAGCGATTTCCTGTGCAAGAATTATATTCTAAACTGGACTGGACAACACATTATACAATGTGTATTGTCTAGTGAAGACGGCCAAGGAATTGTGGCAATCCTTGGAGAAAAAGTATAGATCCGAGGATGCCGGCATGAAGAAATTCATCGTTGGGCGATTCCTGGATTTCAAAATGGTTGATACAAAGCATGTGATAGCACAAGTGCAAGATTTGCAAGTAATCATGCACGAAATTCATGCGGAGGGAATGGTTCTAAGTGACTCATTCCAAGTGTCCGTCATGATTGAAAAGTGCCTCCGTCATGGAAGGACTTCAAGAATTATCTCAAGCATAAACGAAAACGAAAAAGAGATGAATCTTGAAGACCTTGTGGTTCGCTTGAGAATCGAAGAGGACAACAAAATTTCTGAATGGTTGCTCACAATGATGTTTGTGATGAAAAGATTGTGCAAACTAGAGAGATGTGATAAAAGTATTGTACTTTGTTAATTTGGATTTGACATGATATTGTTATGACTTTTTTGCTATGAAGCACAAAAACGAGGCCAGTGACCAGTGATGTTTTAAAAACACTTTCAAGAATAAGATTGCAATAAAATTAGCAAATGAGTTTGCTATGGGAAATTGTGAGTAGATTATACTTGTGTTGTCTAAGAATTTGACGCTTAAGCTTGAATCTGCAAGACTATAAAATCTTGAATTCGAGTTTCTAAGCTTTGTACGCTTAAACACAAGTGATAAATCGAAGAGTCACAAATTTCGATTAGGCGTTGTAATATTGGTTCTTTTGAATTTCTAAGCTAGTAGCTTTATAACAATGCATTGAATTTACAAGTTTTAAAACACTTGAATTCAAGTTTTCTAAGTTAGTGCGCTTAAATTGCAAAATGTGAACCGAGTTTGAGAATATTATCCAAGTTTCAACTTTTGTAAGCAAGTATGCTTAAATCCAAAATTTCAAGAAATAAAAACTTGAATTGGATTTGTAAGACATAAACGCTTAGAACTTGAAACACTAAAGTTTGAACGCAATGCATTTCGTTACTACCGAAGTTGTGGGGGTTGCAATTCTTGTGCATTCACTAACTTCCCCACACTTGAATGAAAGGAAAAAGAGAGTTTTCTTACAATATTGAAATGTGGGGGTACTTTGGCTAAACTATAAATGAAGCCAAAGTAAAGTCAGTAACAAAAACCAAATAAAAGACATGAGAGGTTTGACAAATCATGTTGTCAAATAGATTAACGAGTGTGACAAATATGTACACACCTAAAGCATATGATGCTTGTGTATGATGATATGCTCATTGGAGAAGCCAATTTAGAAATCATCAAGTAACAAAGGAAAAATGTTAAGAAACATTTGACATGTGTGCATCAAGAATAATGTTTGGAATGAAGTTTCCAGACATTGAAGAATGAAATCTCAAGGATTAATTCGAGTTTCAAATTTTAAGCTTTGCTCTTAAAATTCAAGTTTACAAGAAATAGAATCTTGAACTTGTATTCATTTTAAGAATATATGCGCTTAAATATGAATTGTGAATTAAATTGAGTATTCTTTGGTCTCGAATAACGCGTTGAGAACGCTTAAAATTCGATGATGGAAATATCCTAAAAGATAAAATGATGCAAAAGAGGAATGTGATTACCAAAAATGAAGATATATTATTGTGGAAAATTTCTTATGGGAAAACATATAAAGCTTCTTCGGCCGAGTTGCTTTATAAGTGGTTAGAGAAAAATCCTGTGCATGCAACTAAAATTGTTGTTGCGATAATGCTATATGACAAAATGATCTCTAGTGTCATAATCATGAGTGATTATGTGAATCGCGGATCCGCATATAAATTGGTAACCGAGAGATCATATGGAAGTTTATCGAGGGGATGGGGTTAAAACCTATAATCAAAATCTCATAGTGGATACCCAACCTTGTGACTGGAGATCCCAAGATCTAGGTTCAAAAGGGACAACTAAATTATGAGATTGTATAAACACCTTGGAGAATTAATCTCCGACCATTCCTATGATAAGGGGTGTTAGCCTGCAAAAAGGGTACGAGGATAGGCAAAAGGCCTTTAATGATTCCTAAGACATATAAGATATGTGTGGAGTATAGCGGGATACTCTTCTAGGAGATCACCTACGTAAGTGCGAAGTGTGGCGCTTCAAAGATGAAAAGCACTTATGAAACCAAGCGGGTTCCATGGCCGAAACGGACAAACACCGTAGTAAACCAATACGAAGGTTAGAATTATTATGGTGTGGGTTCAATTGTCTTGGTTTACACCAACGACTAAATAGTTCAAGACTATAAGTTCACTATTAAGTCAAGTAAATCGATTGAATACTACTACGGAAGATTCAAAGCCACAAGCTTATCTCTATCCCGATGCCATAATAGTTCGTTAAAAGCGCTCAATTATTTCATAGGCATTATTAATTTAATTCATGTTTTTGGGGGATTGTTGATCATTTGAATCAAATTGAAATTGTGTGTCCATTCATGTTGGGGGCATGTTTCATGATTAGATGCTTCCAAATTAAATGGTGTGTCCATTCATGTTTGGGGGTGCAATGTTTCATGATTAGATGCTTCCAAATTAAATGGTGTGTCCATTCATGGTGGGGTGCAATTTTTCATGATGGATGCTTCCAAATTGTGGCTCTTGATGACACCACTTGGTATACTATATAAGAAACAAACCTTTTGAATTAATTAAAATGGAATTGAGTAATTCACATCATATTTGAAGAGGGAATTTGAGTAATTCACATCATTTGAAGATGGAATTTGAGTAATTCACATCACGTTTGAAGATGGATTTTGGAAATTCACATCATATTTGAAGATCAAAATTTGAGTAATTTGTGAGTTTAATCGATGTGTTATGGTGAGCGTTTTTAGACCTTTGTGGTTTAAA
>CAJQUN010002650.1:0-24199 GCA_907163345.1 Haberlea rhodopensis | reverse complement strand
AATTGCTAATTCTTTGAAAGTCTTCTTGAAAGTGGTGCTGATAGGGATTCAGAGATAATTGAGGCAGGTCTGAAGTTAATTACTCTATGTTGCCATACATCTGTTTGTTCATGTGATTTGGAATGCACAAGTTCTAAGTCTCTGGTTGTTTCTTGCAGATATTCACATCTTGGTCGTGCATTATGATGTACTTGCAAAATATCTTGCAGACAATGCTGGTCATGTGTCTGAGGTAGTTCATTTTCAATATTCAATGGTGTTAGAAAATTTGTGCTTTGTCTATATGCGTCCTATGATTCAGGGTGTAAATTTGTGATGCTAACTAAGAGTGACATTCTCGTTACTTTGAGCTGTAAGGCTGGTGAAATTTTGTTGCCTCTGGAGATGTCATGTTTATGAAGCAACCAGTTTTCAGTTTCATGAATTATCTACAAACTTTGAGACAAATTAGCTTTTTGATATAATTATGCTACTATAATTCCTCATTGCATTTACAATTTATTCATCAGTACATTTTATTTCTCTAGATAGTTTAAATGGAGATAGTTTAATGGTTGATGTTATTGTTTAAAGGTCGAATTTGTCACTCATATTCAGTAAGTGAATCTCAAAAGGATATTATAGTATGGGAAGTGCACGGTGTTGAATATTGACATTGAAAGTCTTCTTCACACAGAATTACTGCGAATTAAGATACTACCCCCAAAGACTATGTTCGAGAGTTATGGCCGAATCAGTGTCATTTTTGTTAAGGAAAACACCATTCAGAAGCTAAAACAGGTGCTGTTTCTATTGTTAATTCACATGCCTATTTCCTTTTCTTAGGTTTAGTATCAGTTGCATATTGTTGGATTTGATTTGGCCTCTAATGTTAGCAGGAAGATCTAAGCATTGGTTGCCATTCTGTAGGCATAATTATGCTGTGATCCCTTTTTACACTTAAATTTGTACAGGAAGTTCACATGATGGACAGAACATTGCTTCAATTTGTTAGTATGTAAAGATTATATGAGTATAAAGTATACATAGAGCGATGCTATCTTCAAATTAGGGAATTGGTTTCTTGATTCAGTTCAGTCCATCATCACCTTCGGCCGTGCACATACTCTTAGTAAATATGAGTGTCCACACTCATCCGCTAGCTATGGTGAGGCAGTTAGCATAGTCCCCCAAGGGTAACCCATAAAATATCATTGTTTTTTCTCCGAAACTTGGCATATTGTATGTTCTAGTAGTTAGGTCAACCCAAATATGTATGTAAACTGTATATGTTGCAATTTTAAGGGTACAGTTCTTCTTTTGGAGGTCAATGGTCCCTATTTTATTTATCCATGTTTTAAGGATCCTTTTTATTTACGACTTCCGTAGGTAAATAATTCTTGTACATGAAGGTAATCTCTATCCATAGTTAGTGGAAATCTTGTCCCATGTCATGTGGATGTAATCTGTATTGATTCTTGGAATCTGTTTCCCCTACATATAACTTTTCAAGAAAGGTTGTCGTAAACTTCGGTGTATTATGCTAGAGTGTGGGTATATGCATGTTATTCATTTTGATATAAGGATGAACAGTTCTCTTTATTTTTTCGAAGGTTCATGAATGTGTCAATTTAGTCCTTTTTTTAGCTTGGTTAGGATACATTTGACCTGAAAAAACAATATTGGGCTTCAAATATGGACAGATATTAGTAAAGTTTGGCTGAAATTATTGAGGAACCATCCGAAGCAAGAAAATCTGGTGTCGGTGCCTTACTATCGCATGTTATGAGAATAACCTCATCAAGATTGGCATTCAAGGGCAGAAATAATATTGCCACTGCTGGTGGATGACTTCTTCTTCTTCAAATTTGTGATCCAAGGGAAGAAGGTATGATCGTATATCTCATGCTCGAGTTTATATTGTTGTTGCTCGCCATCCTTTTTTTGGTTCCTCCTTCAGGTGATACCTGTCTTAATCCTTTTAACTTATAGTCATGCCTTCTTTTTTGTTTATATGCACTGGGAATACACTAATTATTCACATGCGGTCTTTTCTGAAACAAAACTCTTGAGGAAAACCAATCTCCTTACTTCATATCAAGTAGATACTGAAAAAGCATGAATGTGTTTTTCTATCATCTTTGAAATGATGGACAATCTGGAAACAATTAGATCTCTACAATAGACCTCTTACCTGTGTTCATTTTATGATTAGCTTTTGTTAAAGATAAATGCATCTGGATTTGGAGACTTTCGAGACTTGTAGTATTGTATTTTTTGAGTGGAAAATAGAAACGTATCAAATGCGAAAGATATCTTCTACATCACATCAATATATAAGTCATAGGTAAAATTTGTAAAAGGCTGGCATTGATCACTTGTGAAATAGCTGTATTTACTGCAATAAATTGTTTCTTAGTTCAGAAATTTTGTTTCTTGTTTCACTTAACCTGTTGATATTTTGAAGCAGAGGAAGAAAATATGAATTTAACCCTGCAAACTTCTGAAGTACTTTGGTGTAGAAGTTCATAATCTTTGAAGTTATAGTGTATGACTGACTGTCTTAGTTCTTTTTTTTTTTATACCATTTCTCCAACTCGAACTTTTGGGTATTGTTCTAATATCTGCATGATATCATATAGGCCTGTACTCTCATTCTCTTATGTTTTCGTATGTTGGTATATCTCCACATATCCAGGCTCTATTATTGCGGTCGAAGTTCTTTGTCTGTCCTTTCAGAGACTGTATGCGGAGTTAAATCCAGTGGAATTGACTATTGTGTGGAAATGCTTATTCGGAAAAAATACTGATTGTGCAACAACTGGAAAACTCACCTACCTTAGCTGCCTGTTTGACCCTTCTTATTTCTATGGTGCAAAGCGACAATCTTGGAAAAATTTCTGGTGCGTGAAAAATGATATTTTCTGGTGAATATCTCATTGTCTTTAGTCGCCTGATCTTTGACAGTTTTGTTACGTTATGCAGATTACAATCCTATAATTCAACTTGTTGATCTGCTTTTGAGAAAGTTATCATGCATTATCTTACCATGGATACCGTGGACCAACAGTCAGATGTCATTAATCAAGTCCTGAATCTAATGCTGTGCATTCTCAATGGTCTCTCCAAGTCTAGAACCATGTCAGCTTTGTCTGCTGTTGCTTCACAGTGGAAGCCAATATTTAATTTAAGGAGCCGAAGGTGTTACTTTCAGTTGAATTTGTCATTGCATTCATGAAAAAACATTGATTGTCAATGCAATCATGAAAAACGTTGACTGTCGAGTCTCCTCAGCTTGTCTTTGTTTGTCTCACGTTTTTTCTTTGGTGTTGCAGTTTATTGAATTTTCTCAATAATCTCCTCAATGATCCTTCCATTTTTCATGTCTTTGGTACAAATATTGTCAGGTAACCAGCTATTTATCATTAGTTATCTGCCTTTGATATCTGAAATTCCTCACCATCTTTTCTTCAGTTTTAAATTATTTTTCCTTGATTGCTTTCAGCTCATTCAATAATTTGATAGAAATATTCGAGGAAGAAGTTGTTTATTCAATGGTAATTTTCTGTGAGAAACTGAGGGCGAGAGCTCTAACTTCCTACCAAGAAACTCCATGGAAACTGTATCAAGAATGCACGTTTTTTTTGAAGAGACTCTTAATTACTGGATTGGAAACATCAGTGAAGCTGTAAAAGGGAATGCAATTTCCATTCCAATCAACAAAGCAATTTGGCAGTTCTGTGGGGCGTTATTCGGTGCTATAGTTATTTAGCAGATGCACAAGCGAGTTTATCCATACTGATGGACTTGATAAATTCGTTGGATGGGCTTTTGATGGCTGAATCTAAAGTAGATATTCCGATACTAAAAAGGATGTCCTGCAACTTAGACTTTGTATTTACTAAAGAATCTCATCGCGTCCATCTTAAACACTTCTTGTTAAGCTTGCGCCTTGATATCTGTGTGTGTCTTAGCATAATAAAATGTTTTATTGAATCAGATCTGTCGAATAGCTGATGGTTTATATAAGACTGACATTTTTTTGCTAAAGCTTACCTCTGCTCTCTTATTAGGTTTATTAGTTCCAATATACTTCTTATGGCAATCAAATTTATTTGTTTCCATTTTCAAGACTTTACAGGCATTCAGGAAGCCACTTGGCACACTCTGATTGGTGCTGCTTTGCGAGCCTATCATAACTTAGCATGTAGTAGGAATATTGCCCATGGTGAGGCTTCTCTGACTAGATTTTTTGATCTTGCTTGCAAAAGACACAAGTTATCGCCGCAAATTTTATCTGTAGTAGCTGATACTTTTGATTCGGTCTCGGGGTAAGTTGTTTTCAACATTTTTTCTGTCATTAGAAAACCTTCTAGTGAGTTCCTCTTTTGTTAAATGCATGATTATTCCCTTGAGCTTAGAAAATATGTTGTGAAGGTCTGGGAGTCGAGAAGATGGAAAATTCGAATATTATCTTCCAGAATGTTATATCTGAGAAGGGGATAGATGCGTTGGACCTATTTGCTGAAATCTCTGCCATGCCAATAAAGAGATTCGCCTTTCTACCCTGCGACTATTGTGCCATTTTGAACCTTTACATGATGACCTTACTGCAGAAGAGTTTCCTGCTGTCAAGAAAAGAAGAAGAGATGATTCCGTGGCTTGTCATGTAAAGGACCCACGTATTGATGTAAGTTGGGTATTTTTTGTGCCTTTTACTTAATTTCACGTGTTCATTCATGAAAGTTCATCTTTGTTCTTTCTGAACCCTAGGTTCTCAGACTTCTCAGATCAATTGAAGCGACACCCTCTCAATTGCCACAAGCCGTAAAGTCATTTTACTGTTATCAAAAATACAAGTTTAGTCTAAGTGCTCGGAGTGTTCCTGAACAGTATTTGCCTGCTGTTTTAAGTGGAATTGTTGGATATTTTATAACCGATTTAGCTATGTATGGAATCCAGCATCAGAATGTCTTGCCGTTCTACTTGGCCAGTATTTTTGGATGCTGGGACAAATATGTTATGTATCTTGATCATTGCCAGTCTGTTTTTCTAACATCTCGTGATCAATGTGGTGGAGACATGATGATTGCAACAAGGATAGTGGTATGGCCTTTTGATTATTGATCTTATTTTCTGATAGTCCTGCTATATTTCTGTTTTCTTATGGAGCACATGTTTCTTTGTATTCTCTCTCTAATATTTTTCCTGCCGAACATAATATTTAATTATTTAATAGTTTTTGGTACCCGAAGATGTAATTTACCTACCTGTTATATTTATATTGCTTATGTATTTCAATTTTGAAATATGATTCACGGCCTTGTGTTGATCATGCAGGTTTGGTTGGATGCTTCAAATCTAATATTTCTACCCTGTTTGATAGTACTCCATATGCTACAGTTTTGTCCCTCTTGATTCAATCTTTACATAAAGTTCCGTCTGCTGTAGAATCTGATAGTAGGCCAATAGTAACTTGTTTCTGAAGTTTTTGGGCTACAATGTTGATGAGCTCACAAGGTGATAATCTCTAGTTGTCTTGAATAAAGTTTTATATTCCTACCTGTGAGAAGTGATTAAGGAGTATTGTTGTACTCTTTATTTGAACATGCACGCTTTGTATTAGCAGGGTTGAATTTATGCAATGGATCGGAAAGGGAAAGAATGGAAGGGGGTTCTTCAAGAGTGGTTAAGCTTGTTCAGATTGCTACGAAATCCGAAAGCTTTTTATCAAAGTAATTTTTTAAAGGATGTTCTTCAATATAGGTTAGTGAGAATGATGTTTTACTTTGTTAAAATTCAGTGATATTTTTGTAGTTTCGTCTCCAAACTTTTGTTGTGATGTAAAGTCGAACATTTAAGTTTTTCTCATTTGTTTCAGTCTTTTTTTCTTCATCCTTTTTTTGTCAATTATATATTTTGGGTGTTGGAATACAGGCTTCTCGAAGAAAAAGATGCTGACATTCAGATGAAGTTCTTGATTGTCTGTTGATATGGAAAGATGATTTCTTACTTCCCTATAGTCAGAATCTGAAAAATCTGATCAATGCAAAATATCTGAGGGAAGAGCTTACAAGATGGAGCTTATCCAGCAAATCAGTTAGTGGCATTAATATGCAGCACAGAGCTTTTGTTGTACCTATTGTCATACGAATACTAATACCAAAAGTTAGAAACTTGAAAATGCTTGCTTGCCAGAAGGTACTCTTTATTTATTTTATCATTTTTTCAGTGGATACTTTTGAGATGCAAGTTCTATATTGTTTTAAAGTCTGTTCGGAAAATTGATGAGATGCCTGTACGGCTGTACCTTCTCAGAGTGGTTTAAGTCATCGAAGGGGTGTTCTTGGGTTCTTAGCTCAGCTTGATGTCGAGGAACTTCCTCTTTTCTTCTGGCTGTTAATCAAGCCCCTACTTTCTATTCATCAAGGGGAATACGAAACCCACAAAAGTTTCTGGAGTTGGTCTGGAAGTCCATGGGATGAGTTTGATACATCTGATGTCATGAAGCATTTCACAATGGACTCTATAGATGCTCTGTCCTGGAAGAAAAAAATTGGTTTTCTGCATGTTGTTGAAGAAATTTTGGAAGTTTTTGATGAGCCACACCTTAATCCTTTTCTCGATCTACTTGCCTACTGTGTTGTCCCGGATGCTATCGAGCTGCACATCAACTCTGGGTCCTATAAAAAGTAGTGGATCGTTTTCTGTACGTAACAGTTCTATCTTTGAAGCAGATGCAGCTGAGAACATTGAAGTGGAGGGTAGAATCATGGTAACATTGAGATTTTTCTGAAATTGTTTTTCTTGGTCGATTATTTTTTGATTTAAAATGTTGCTTGTATATACATTCTGTGGCCCTCAGAATTTCTCATTCTTCCTTGTTGATATGGACTCATAGCCTGTGGGGAAATATTTTTATACAATCTAATTTAGTGGAGAAAAATAAATGCTATACTGTGCTGCAAACTATTATATATGCCGACCAGGTTTTGCATGCACCATTATAATGTAACCACTAGTCCGTCCCAACGGAATGCTTATTAGGCCATGCCGTTGCTCATGCAAAAGTCTCCATGTACTAGCGTCCATCTGTTCATTGCAATGTGATATAATTTTGGAACACTCATATAGACATAAACTGTTTTGTAAAATCATTTGAAGGATGCTGACACAGTTTAATCGAGTGGCTGAAGAAATAACACTCCTTTTGGAGTTTTCAATAGTAAATGAGTGCTCATCAGTGAGTTGGTACTCAATTCTTCTATTGGCATATGTTTTTGAAGGATGTGTAATCTGTTTGAGCATGTCAATATAAGTGAGATATTAAAGTAAGATTCAAATTTATATCGCTTATGATTAACATGAACCGGGCAGCATTTCTTTTGTCGTATGCGAGAAAATTATGGTGTTTGGTTGTGGTGTAGCTGTCTTTTAAATCATTTTAGCTTTAAGATGATTTGTTCCACATTTTTGTAACATCCTCAATGCTTTCAATTCTACGTTCATCCCCACATAATCATGTTTATTTTGAGGTATTTGAACTACATTTTATCTTCACAGCCTTTACTGTTTCATGGAGACCTCGTAGTTTTGCTACCTATGTGGCACAACTGCGTTTAGATAATTCTGATCAGTAGTTTTATTTATTTGCAGGCCAGGACAGCTGTAAAGCATTTAAAGGACTTGAGATCCTTATGCCTGAAAATCATTTATCTTTTTCTTAGCAATATGAGGATCACGATTTTGGGTGTGCCTTTTGGGACCTGTTCTTGACATCAGTTAACCCTTAACTGCCAATTTTGCGCAAGAAGGGCCAGTAGCAAGAAGCCAAGTTCACTCTTTTATTGCTTTCTTTCTATGAGTAAAAAAAAAACTTGTGCCCCTGTTACACAAGGACGGATCTTGTACAGATATTTTTTCTATGCTTACTCATTTTTCCGAACTTTTCTCTTTGTTTCTTCAACTTACAATGAACTTGTGTGTGTGTTCAACTTTATATGTGTAGCTTGATAGTGGGGAAGAAGAATAGTGCCAAAACAATATTGCTTCCACACATTGATCTTCTTATACAAGCCTGCGGAGCTTTTACACAATGAAAACATCACCAAGAGGTATCACTTCTCTTTTTGTTTCTTTTCATACTGACAATATCCGCTAGTCAAGCTTTATTTATCTCCATAGTAAAAATGCTTTGACTTGTTTGATTAATATGCAACGATTAATAGGTGTTTCTTTTATGTTGCTAAACTTGTTTTCCTCGAATGCTTGGTTGCTATCTAGATGTTTTAACTTCATATTATGGTGGCCTATTTGAGTTGAAGTGATGGACAAAGTCTTGGAAATGCTCATATCATTTGATTTTTTTTTATATACTATGTAATACATGTCTTTCATAACGAAGGCAAATGTTGCATTTTAGCATTAGTTGTAAAACATTCTACATGGCTTTGTCGACAAGCCTATCCCAATTTGGTTCCAGTATGTATCCAGGGCCACATTGATAACTGAGAAGAGAATTGGGAGTATGATTTATACTCCAGTTTATCAGCAGCTTTTATTTAGCTGAAATTACTCTTTCCTTGCTTTACCTGCCTGCTGCATCATTGCGCTAATCATAGTTTTTATAGTGATTCTAAATTATATTGTTTTTAAAATCGTATGTTCGGTAAAAGTCTAACAAGCATAAATGCAATATTTGACAACCTCGGAGAGTTTTCTTTGGCCTCGAGCTGACAGATGCAGGTGCTGTTAATTAATTATTTATGCGCAATCAAAATTAAAATCATGATAATATCCAAAACTTGTGAGTAATGAATCTAAATAATATAAACACAAGCGGTTTATATAAATTTAGTCAATTTTTTTTCCTAAGAACTTAATAAATTCACAACGCGTAAAATTATCAGTCTTAGTCGCTTCTTCAATTAGATTATTCAAACAATTACTTATTTGATATCTAATTAGTATGAAAAATTCAATAACCTATTTTTTCTCCAGATTCCTGAAGCTAACATTGATTTTACTCAAAGAGAAAAGTAGAAACAATTTATTTATATCTTTCTTCCATCCCTGTTAAATGGATTATATACTGGTGGTTGATTGTTGATGAAGAAAAATGTGATTCGACAATATGATGCTAGCTTTCTTGGAATCAGTTTCTTGATTTCTTTATTTTCCCCAGGTTTCAGCTTGTTATATGTCTTCTGTTTTAGGTATTGCTAAATTTTCACCATTCTTGAGGTATTTTAAGTTTAAATGTGCTCTTGTTTGGTTCTAATCCCTAATAGGTCTTTGTCAAGGAAATATCTTCTTGATATCTGACTTCGTTCTCTGTTACCAGGAAACTTAATATCCCCTTCTTTGTTATTCATATATTTGTACAGAAGTTGGCCCAGTTCCTCGGCAAGAGGGAATTTACCATTTTTCAGTTTGATATCAAATATGTAAAGGAACCTTCAGCTGCTGAAACATTCCTGGATATCTTGCTGCCTCTTCTGACCAAGAGACATCAGGATTTTGGTTAGACCCCCTTGATAATTTTATTTTAATGTCACAACAATTTTTTCATTTATCACAAGAAAAGCTGTTCTTGTAGATACTTGCGTAGATGTACTGCAATTGTTCAACAAGTGGTAAAAGTGATGGAGAATGGAAGTAGTAAAACATTCTACATTCAATTACCCCCCTGCTTATTTCAGATGGGCTGGTTGTCCGAACGGCTATTTGTGATGTTCTTGATGCTATTGCTGTGAGAGATTCTTCTGTGATTACTCTGGTAATGTGAACCCTTTGAAGTTTTTCTATAAAAAAATCTACTGGTTTATTTTTGATGAAGAGAGTATAAGTGCTAAAACATAAAAGTGTTATTTTGGGTTTGGGCCACCTCTCATGAGCTTGAACTTTAATTAGGAGCCACCATTAAATATCTGATGCACGAAGACTCCCATATATTTCATTAAATTGATTTTGGGTGTCTTTAATTATCTACTGCCGAACTAATTTGCACGTGTAGGTCTCAAGATTTGAAGATATATTCTCTTGTCTTAAACATGCGAGTAGTATTAAAATATAAAAGTATAGTTTGGTTCATGAGCTCGGGATTCTAGGAATATGGTTTGGGATTTTAGGAAATATGAGTAATCCGTATTTTTTTAACTTCAGGCAAGAATTCTCCGCGAACTGAATGCATCCTCTGAAATGGATATTGATGGTCTTGACTACGAAAAAGTGATATGTGCTTATGATAAGGTTACTGTGGAGTTCTTTTACACCATTCAAGAGGAGCATGCATTGGTAATCATAGCACACTCTATAAAAGACATGTCCTCTGAAGAATTGATCTTAAGGCAAAGTGCATTCAGATTATTGCTCAACTTCATCGAATTTTGTGGCAAGATCCTTAATGGGTCATTAAATTCCAATGAAGTGTGGTCTGTAGCTGGTATTCAGCACTTAACAAACAATTTCCTCTTGAAGCACATGGGGAATGCAATGGGCAAGGAGGGTGCTGCTCAAAAGGTATTAAATAGTTAACTGCAGTTTTCTATTTTATCATTTAATATCTCTCTTTCAAACGCATGTGCTTCTATGCGTCTGTACTTTATGTGTGTATTATTTATGTGCACGTGTGTAGTCTTCCTTATCACTATCCAATTCTGAGAAATGGATGTGGAAAATGAGCTAATAGCATTATTCTCTCTATAGCAACTCTTAGAAAGAAGAAGCTGTATGCTTTTTAAATAATTGCTTTTAGTGTTAAATGGATGCATAAATTCCATGCATCTGCAGATAGATAATATGGAGACATTTCACAAAAGAAATCCTCCCCTGGAGATATGATAATAGTTCATACTTTTGATGGTTACTTATACTTGGATTCATGTTACGTGTTTGACATATCAGTGGCATGCCTCAATTCTATTTTTCGAAATATTTGTCTCAACTTGGATATTGCAAGGTGGTGCTGTATTTCCTGTATTAAAGTGTTTGGAAATTTTGGAATGTGCGTTTGACTGGTATTTACTGTCTCACTTGAGTGCCCTTTCTGTCTCTTGAGACTGAAAGTAAATGGAATGGTCAAATCTAGTTGTAGATATATTCCAAATTGGGACTTCTTGTGGGGCATTTTGTGTTTATTTTTCTATTTTTGCTTTCTTTTTTTCTTCCTATTGAAGTTTCAATTTTTACTGTGATGTTGTGACTTGTGAATGTTCCACTGGACGTTAGATGTCGTAATAATCATTAAATTCGTGCTTATCAATTAATGGTATGGTTAGGTATGGATTGATTTACTTCGAGAATGGTGTTGAAAACTGCCAAGGTTGCAAGCCTGGATTCATATAGGGCTTTGTGCAGTGATGACGCAGAACAAGATTTCTTCAATAACATAGTTCACTTACAGGTAAACCTTCTTTTTTAGTTTTCGTTTAGATGTTCATATTGAATAAATCAATAAACTAAACAGTACATGTTCCACGTCTTGTGAATTTTATGTTTCATGTAGAAACACAGAGAGCCAAGGCTTTGTCTCGTTTTAGAAACATTTTCTTATCAGGAAATCTGTCAGAGGTAATCTCTTCGGTCTTTCTGGAATTGCAAAAATATTCTTTTTGTTCGTCGCTTATCTCTTGCAATGTTGTTACGGGTTTCAGGTGATCACCAATAAAGTGTTGGTTCCGCTCTTTTTTGGCATATTGTTAATTTGCAAGGTGGAAAGGATGAGCATATCAGAAGTGCCTGTTTGGATGCGCTTGCGTCAGTTTCCCAGTTCCATGAAGTGGAATCAATATTATTGCGTTGCTAATCAGATGCTTCCGGTATATAAAGCTAAAACCAGACAAGCAAAATCCTTTGTTGCGCCTAGTCAGCTCTATCCTTGACCACTTCCATTTTTCAGAGATGCCTCGGGGCCACGAATCTAAAGTTGCTAATTGTGATACTCCTGATCCTCATGCCATCAAGATGACTTCTTCATTTATGTTGAGAAATGTTTAGGCTCTACTCAACTTACAGTCATACAGATGTCTTTGCATATGAATTTACTTCTTCCGAAGATTCAAAAGTTGTTAACCTCTGAATCGGATAAATTCAATGTCACCATCAGCCTAGTTGCACTAAAACTTCTAAAATTGCTTCCTGGAGAAACCATGGAGTTGCAACTTCCGAGTATCATTCATCGCATTGCCAACTTTCTGAAAATCGTCTGGAAAGTGTCCGTGATGAAGCTAGATCTGCATTGGCTGCTTGCTTAAAGGAACTAGGATTGGGATACTTGCAATTTATTATCAAAGTCTTGAGAGGCACATTGAAGAGAGGATATGAAATGCATGTTCTAGGATATACTCTGAATTTCATGTTCTCAAAGTTTCTTATGAATCCAATTTGCGGAAAGTTGGATTATTGTTTGGAAGATCTTCTTTCTATCATAGAAAATGATATACTTGGGGGTGTTTCGGAGGAGAAGGATGTGGAAAAGATTGCTTCCAAATGAAAGAGACGAGAAGCAAAAGTCTTATGAAACTCTCAAATTGGTTTGCCCAAAGTATCACCTTCAAGACTCATGCATCGAAACTTCTTTCACCTTTTACTGTTCATCTTCATGGCTGCTTACTCAGAAAGTTAAATTAAGTTGGAGAACATATTAATCATATTGCTGCTGGTATCGAATGCAATCCATCTGTTGATCAGACTGATTTTTTTATATTTACGTATGGCCTTATTGATGACTGTATCAAGGACGAAGGTGATGAAACATGAAATATAATAGACACAAAATGATGATGGCGTCCGAGCATATAATTCTGACAGATTTTGTTGATCGACGTCATTCTCATTTGATATCTGCATTCGCTCTTGGTTTACTGCAGAGTTACTTGAAGAACTTGAAGCTTACAAAGAGGATGGAAAATTACTGTCTCTATTAGACCCTTTCGTCGGTTTATTGGGTAGATGTTTGAGTTCGAACATGCAAACGTTACAACTACTGCAGTTAGGTGCTTGTCTCCGCTATGAGGTTACCTTTGCCATCCATTCAATCCCATGCCGACAAAATAAAGAATTTATTGTTGGTTATTGTACAAGGTTCTAAATGCTAGCAGTCCATTGTCTGACTCATGCATTAATGTTGACAGCACTTCTGCGAAGCACTAGAGTTACTTTGTCAGCTGGTCAGTTACATATGCTGATTCATTCCCTTGTTTGTTGATCTAGCAAAGAATCCCACATTTGTTGCCCTTTCATTGTTGAAGGCTATTGTACCCGAAAACTCGTCGTTCCTGATATATGATACTGTCCAGATTGTTGCAGAATTGATGGTACAAAGCCAACAGGAATATTCGTAAAAATGTGGTCAGATTTTACTTCAATTTTTGCTTGGCTACCATATTTCTGCAAAGCGCTTGCAACAACATCTTGATTTCTTACTTGCGAATCTGAGGTGAAAATCAAGTGACTAGCAGTTTTTTTTTGGGTGTGTGTGTATGTGTGTTTATTGCCCCTTCATTGTGTGTGATTTATATTTCTTTCAGTTATGAACATTCTAATGGAAGAGAAGCTATCCTAGAGATGCTCCACGCTATCATAAAGAAATTTCCTCGGAAGTAGTAGATGAACACTCAATCTCACATTTTTTGTGCATTTAGTTCTTTCATTGGCCAATGATGAAGATAGCAAAGTTCGTTCCATGACTGCTGCAGCGATAAAATGTCTTATTGAGCATGTGAGTGCACATTCACTTGGCTCCATTCTGACTACAGTCTGTCTTGGTACCTTGGTGGTAAACAGAATCTATGGAGTGCAGCAGCACAGGTAAGATTAAGCAGTTATTGTTTTGATGTGCTTTCTATGTAAAATAATATTTTCAATTAATTTTCTTTTATAATGAAACCTATGACTGCCTCATTTTGTGTTCCCATTTTATATGGTCAGGAGTAAGAGAGCAATCTTTATTAGTTACTCTCCTGATAACTCCCATCTTCATCTGTTGATGGTGGTGTTGTCTTCTTCTTCAAGTATTGTCATGCATGGTCATAGTAAGGACAATCCTGTGTTTTTCTGTTGCGCATAGCTAGAACTCTTCTTTGCTCTGAAATTCATCTCTTTAGTTGGATGCCACTCATACGTGTTTTGTGATAATGGTAACTACTGGAAATCGGATTAGAATTCAACCTTTTGTGCTTTGTGTATTGTATGTAAATATTTCTGCATTACGTGAATTGAAAGATAGTACACATAATATCTGATGCTTCCTCTCTCCTCAATTACATGATTCACGTTATCTATTCCGTATTCTGGACTGAAATGCTCAAGTTATCATATCCAGTGCGTTAACTTATATTTGGTTTCTGTAAGAGTTTCTGCACTTCAAGCCACCATTAGAGATTTTGGATTGTTGACTTTTCTGCTGCAAGTATTAGTTCATTATTGTTGCACATTATGGTAGTTTTCGAAACATAGTCTATTTTTACATGAGTGATTACATATTTTATAAATGGGCTGGCGGATTGGAAAGGACTCAATTTCGGACTGGCCATGTAGGCCCGACTTGTAAAACCCGTCCCATATATGCATCAATTACAGTCTTGGGAAACCTCGCTCAGGATCCGTTTGCTGGGGATTCTATTTCTTTTGTTTTCTGGAATGCACAGTCATCTCTGACTAAAACCGTCATCAAATTCAGAAAAGAAACTTCACATTTATGTAAAACGAAGTCCTTGATTTTACAGAACAATAGGAATTCATTAATAAATAAAACATTTAGCAAAACTATTTCACATTAATGTTTTTTCATTTCCCATTTCATATAAAAGACATACGATTGATCAACTAATCACTAAAGAGTCACCGGAAACGAAGAAGAACAGAAATAACGAAACAAATAGATAGGAACAGACATATTATCGGGGCCTGCGAAGCAGTAGTTGGATACAAACGGGAGTTCTTGACAAAGGCGGTGGTCGGAGTTTGGGGGAAGAGGCTGAAACGATAGAGGGGGAAAACACAGGGATTAGGGGATGGCTTGTGTTGAGAAATTAATAATTTGAAAATGAGTTGATTTTAGTTAGGTTTTGGTAGACCGCAAGGCAAATCGGCATTGGTTAATTACTTAATTGGGTATTTTATATATAAAAACTGGTTTATCATGTTGGAACCCTATTTTTAGTAGAAACCCTGTAATCTATACTGACCTAGCAGGGAAAGTTTCTCTCTCCCGGAAGCGAAACGCAGTGAATTGGTCTGGTCCTCATTGGGTCAGTTATTCTCGGCCCGGACCCATTTTTTATGTGTTGCTTGTTCAGTTTGACATCACATTATGACTATTTTAAATCCAGCTTTACTTGTTATGGGTTTTGCCTTGATTGGTCAGCTTAATACTCTGAGCCTCGTTAAGAAGTCCAGAATGATTCTTTTTATTGTTAGTAACGAGGTTGATATGAGATTTTATTTTGATTGTATTTCCCTGTTTTAGCTAGAAGCTGGAAAATTGAAGTCACAATTTGTATGTGTTTTTACCCTGTATGTTATTTTTTGCTTGTGATGATCAACTTCTCTATTTCTAAAACAGGTTCTGGGTTTGCTGGTGGAAGTAATTGGAGAAGGTTTCAAGAAAACCTCGGTCATGTACTTCCTGTATCGAGAAGAATTTTGCAGTCTGCACTCAGCTCTCTTGCACATGGAGAACATAACATGTCAGATGAGCCAGTTGCTCCCTTTTGGAAAGAGGCGTATTATTCATTGGTTTTATTTGAGAAGATCCTTCATCAATTCCATCACTTGTACTTTGTTAAGGATCTGAGGTACATTTCATATTATAATGTTGTGCTATTTGTTCCTTGAATCAATCCCTAAATTTGAGTCATGTCTGTGGATAGAGCTGAAGGTTATCATTCATACTCAAAAGCATTTTAATGCATTCCGAAGGTGAATTTGACACGCCGTTTTTCATTTTGGAGGGGCATGTGTTGTGTTTCAACCGATAGCCATGTTATATTTTTTTTATATGTTATGTTGGGAGGTGAAAAATTGGGTCATGCATTTGAAGATTCACACACTTGTACAGATATAAAAGGACAAATTTTCTTGACATGACATTTCGTTTTACAAAGAAGTTAACCTTTCCTAAATCTAGTTTTGCTGATTACATTTTACTGGTTTCTGACGGATATGTGGGAAATCATCTGTCAGTTCCTGTTGCATCCTCATTTGTGGTTACGCAACTATCGAGCAGGATTTTGTCTTTGTACTTTGCAGTAATTGATGCACGCCTAAAAACCCGTGAAATGCCAATGGAAATGTTCTTTCTGATGAAACCAAGCAGACTTTTCCTTGTAGCTGCATAGCTTTTCTGTTCCCAACTGATGGCTCCGTTGGCTGATGATGCAGCTTGCACCACTAACTTGCAAAACCTTGTGTTTTCAATTGTCGGCTCCACTCCATTTTGGGAAAGAATGCATGCATGAAAGCCCTAAGTTCTGGTCCAGCCTGAATATTCCGCCAAAGAGCAGTTTCACAAAGCTTTTGCCATCCTTGATCCTATAAAAGGAAGGAGGATGCTTTCTTATTTGACTTCTGATGTCTATGTTCACCGTGATCAAAATCAGCATCCATTTATTTCCTATTGCTTCTTCAGAAACTAGGAAAAATTTCATTTCAAATGGAGGCTACTCAGGTATGACTGACAGAACACAACCATAAATAGTACATTCTAAACCATGCAATAATTTCAACGGGATTCCACTTTTATACCTCTCTTGGGTATCTAACAACAAATTTTCTCGTTCCAGTAAAATCAATTTTATTTATTCTATATTTGTTTAATCTTTTACAAGCTTACTGGATCGCATATATACATTTGTTGCAGCTGAAAATCGTCTTCAACTTTTCAAATCAATCTCCCCAGAACTTCTTGGTTACCATGACAGTGATTCACTTATTGCCGATGATGATTCCTCCATTATGCCTATCAAATGCTGTTGCCTTTATACAAAGTTTGTGAAGGGTATACTGGAAAAATTGTTCAGGTAACTGCAGTTACTCCCATATTTCTTCTTCTGGAGAGATTCCTGGCAAAAGAATTAGACCACAGTTGGTTGGAGTTTAAGATGATACCAAAAGGCTAAAACACCAACTTGTACCATCTCTTCTAATATTTTTTTGTTACACTTGAATTTTAGGAATTACCAAATTGGACACTCGGTGGATATCTTTATTTGTATCAAAGATTCAGTATGTATTAGTGCATCCTATATTTCCCTGTTGGTTTTCTCCTATAGGAAACCTCTTATCTTAAACTCTTCTAGTATGAGGTGAATACTGCCTAGAACTTTTTCACCAGCCTATAAACACCGCCAATTTTCTAAATATACTTATGGAGATTTCCAGCTTATAATCTCCGACAATTGATAATAGAATACCTCTAAATGATTGATGACTGCTTAGAGGGATTTATGTTGTATCAATTTTGTTATTGGAGTCGTCTCTAGTTCTGTACAGTGTCCTCTTTATTTAGTTACTTTCTACTACTTTTGATATGTGTTGGCTGACTTGTCCTTTATCATGCCAGATGATATGAGACAGTTCGCTCACGAGGTTCGCGAAAGCATTAGAGTCATCATGGGAAACAATTTCATTCAAGTTGACAACCTGATAAGGAAAAATCTCAAAGGAAAGAGGGATAAGAGGAACAAGACCAGAATCATGGCTGTGGTCAATCCGGAACGAAATGCCAAGAGAAACTCAGAATCGCAGTCAAGCATCGGAACAATAAGAGAAGGAAAATCATATCCATGAAAATGGGAAGATGGATGCATTAATTAGTGAGAGATGATCACCCGATTGTATATTCCATTATCTATTATCTATATATGTGCATGCAATTTTCTAGTATTGTGTACGTTATCCCAGTAGAAAGCTTCAAATATAATTTTGACAAATAACTCATGCTTTATTATTAATTAATTATTTTTTTTTAAACCGTATTTGTCTCTTATGTGTGTGGGTGAGTACACAAAGTTTGCCGATTGAATGAATCAAATTGTACAAAATTCAAATTATATTGGCCGAGTTTTATATGCCAATAATTAAAAAATAGTAGTAATTAGTTATAACTTATGATAAATGAAAAGTAGCTATAGCTTTTGATAAGTGGTAAGTGCTCGATTTTACACTTAACTATAATTATCTCTAACTTTGGTAAAGTGAGAAGTAGCTATAGCTTTTGATAAAGTGGTAAATGTTCGATTCTACACTTCTTTCATCGCTTATATGGCAAAAATTCTGGTACAAGGGTAACTCTTTATTACAAATAAGAGTTTAACAAAAAAAAACAATAATCATATCCGCCATTAACTAGCTAAACCCAAAAATTCTTTGTTCAAAAAACCAATCATTTAGAGCATAAGGTACAAGTCCAGACCATAACCCTGACCTTGATTGTCCTCAACCAATTTGTCTGCATTTGTCATTTCATTTGGAAAGTTAATTGTTCTTGTGAAAACCAAATAATGCAACGCCAATCCTTTTCTCTCTCTTCTAATGGAATTAGACCAAAATGCTGTTCAAAACAAAGTGCTTCTGTGGTTCCTTTTGCATTGTTATGGAATAGCCAATCACAATGTAGCATTCTGTCCAAACTTTGTGTGCAAAATAACATGCGAAGAACAGATGTTCTGCACTTTTAATCTTGTTGGTCCGATATTATGCCTCTACTAAGAAGGGTATCTTTTGTTGGGATTTTGTTTGAAGGATTCTCCAACTGAATGCCGACACATTGCTTGTGGTCGCCTTGCGCCAAACTTAGTTGAGATTAAAGCTGCCAGGAGTAATACTGGTTGCTGATTCTTGATAAAATCATAGGCACCTTTGACAGAATACTTTTCCATATGGGTCTAATTTTCCATTGCCAACAATCCAATTCCTTTAATCCGTCGAGACCAAATAAAAAACAAAATATATCATCGTATTTTAAAAATAGTTCATTATAAGAGATGGAGAGTGAAAGAGAATGGAAATAATGTGATCGAGTATAATTTTCTTATTAATATCGAATATAATTAAATATAAAGATGCAATTTTTTTTATAGATTCCAAACTCTATAATTAATAAACCCAATTGCTAGAATTGAGGGCCTTCTTAAAATTGAGGGTCTAAATAAATGTTTTAGTGGCTTAGTGTTGAGCCGCCCCTCACCGTGTCATCACATACACGGCTACGATTCCACTTATATAAGTATTCCTAATGTTCTCAAACTTATCCTATTAAATACTCACATATAGAAAGTAGATTCATGTTATTATTTATTATATTATTAGCTTAACGACACATGTTGAATTATATTTTATTGTATGAATTTATTCATTCATGATTTTAGTATGATTGAACTAATTAACCAATTGGTATAAGATCTATGGTATTTATTTGTTTTGTATCTTTATGTTTTCGCATTTTTTTTTAATTTTCCAAATAATTTTACTTTATATATTTGTATTTTGGGGCACTTACACAAAAATTTCTAAATCAATTTTCATTTTTGTGTTCAGTCCCTAATCATATTATCTAAATTCTACACTCCCCATCTGAAAAAAAATTATTTTCAAGTCCATAATCTGTGTAATTGAATAAACCTTTTAATCATATTTTTTTCTCTCCCCATTTTTCAAAATCCCCCCCCCCCCCCCCCCCCCCCCTTCTTCCTCCATTCACGACAACCTTCATCTTCATTCCTTCCTCCTATCCTACTTAAACTTCCTCCCACTATGAAGTTTGCTGAGCACCAGCGTCCATCGTCTACCCCAGAGAAACAACACAAACCCTTGACATTGATCGACTTAGCAGAGGTAATATTTCACCATCTTGTTGTGGAAACCCTTGTTATTTGTGTACATTTTATGAGATTTAATTTGGTGCGTAGTGAGGATTTTATCGTGGCTCAGTTTTCTGGTTTATTTTTGATTTATTTCTTGTTTTAGTATCTTCTGGGTTTCGTAACAAATATGCAAGGTTTGAGCATGAATGCTGGAAAATTACTTGATTAGGAGTTTTTTAAAGTACTTGATGATCAATTATTGTGTACTTGAGTTATGTTTTCTTGGCTAAATTGTGCTATATGTTGGTATTGTAAATAATAAAAAGCCGTTCTTCAAAAGTTGTAGAAAAAAAGGTTGGGTCCGGTAGTCTGTTGCTCTCCCATCTGCTTTAGGAGCACCATGCAGAAGATCCTTGTGCAGAAACAAGAAGAAAAATCCGATTGTGGTGTGTTTGTGTATATAACGCTGAATGCTTCACTGTTGACATATCAGAAATGTGGAAGGATCATCTCGTGTGTTCGATGAAGGCATATAGGGATCATTTAGCTGTAACCATTTTGGAGGCATGAGCATGGACTCTTGGGTCGTCAATGATTTTAGTGTATGAATGCAATTTTGAATTATCCAACAATGTGCATTGCCTATGTATACTGGTTTATTAAATATTAGGTACTTTTGGTGATAATGGATCAAATGATTTTAGTGGATGAATGAACCAAATTTTGGACTTTAGTCGAATAGTGATATGTTCATGGTTATTAATATTATGTATTTTTTGTTGGATGAATGAACCAATGATTTTAGCGGATGAATGAACCAAATTTTATCATTTTAGATGAATTGTGATATGTACATGGTTTTAGTCAATGAACCGACCGAATAGTTTTTAAACATAATGCGAGTACATTTTGAACATAAACCGAGTACTTTCTTAATCAAACCAAGTACCTTTCTCTTAATATTCATTTGAGACCAAGTGTTTTTAAACACATCAACCGAGTACTTTTTAAACTAACCCGAGTACTTTCTGAACATAAAATAGGTACATTTTGAAATACAAACTAAGTACTTTCTCTTACTTTCATTTGAACCACCAAGTGCTTTAAACACACTACACGAGTACTTTTTGAACATAACCCGAGTACTTTTTAACACAAAGTAGGTACATTTTGAACACAAACCAATATCTTCCTCTTAAACATCATTTGACACCAAATGCTAAACCACACAACCGGTAGTTTTTTCAAACATAACGTGAGTACTTTTTGAACATAAAGTATGTACATTTGTGAATACAACCAAGTACCATCTTAAATTCATTTGATACCAAGTGCTTTTAAACACACACAAACCGAGTACTTTTTGAAAATAACCCGAGT
The DNA here is from genome assembly GCA_907163345.1 of Haberlea rhodopensis. Lineage (NCBI taxonomy): Eukaryota > Viridiplantae > Streptophyta > Magnoliopsida > Lamiales > Gesneriaceae > Haberlea > Haberlea rhodopensis. The sequence goes on along the minus strand of CAJQUN010002650.1, from coordinate 3,035 downwards.
ACGTTTTGACATAAAGGGGTGCACTTTGAATACATCAAAAAGTACCATTATCTTAATATTCATTTGATACCACCAAGTGTTTTGAACAGACCGTATTTTTGAACATAATCTGAGTACGTTTTGAACTAAAGTAGTACAGTTTGCATACAAACCAAGTACCATTCTCTTAATATTCATTTGATACCACAAGTGTTTTTAAACCACACCAATTGATTACTTTTTGAACTAATCCATAAAGTAGGTACAATTTGCATACAAACCAGTACATTTCTATTAACATTCATTTGATAGCACCAATTGCTTTAAACAGACCAACCGAGTATTTTTTAAACATAAATATTTTTGAATTCGTAATGTCAGGTGTAGAAGGTATATTCGAATGCGAACCAAATACGTTTTGAATTGTAATGGGTCATAAAAATCAAAGAATTTCCTATTTTTTTAGAAGTGTCACACCCACCTTATAAACATGTTATGTTGAATTGTCCACGTCTTTTATAATGGTTGGAGCGCACATTGAATATCTCAAAAAGGATGTCAATATATACATTAGTACAACATATGGTTGCCAAATGAAGTTATAAAGCGTCAAGACACCTCGATGACCATAAATTGTGGAACACATCTAATGTAAAACTTTGTCAATTCATTACCATTTTTTACTAAGAATGATGTCAACATCCCTTGACTAGCCCAATTGACACCATCATGCTTTTAAAACACACCAAATGAGTACATTTTCACATAACACGAGTATATGCCAATGTCAGCATATATATTTTGCATACAAACCAAGTACATTTGTCTTAACATTCCTTGTTTGACACCGGCTTTTAAACACCCCTTACGAGTACCTTTCAAAACATTACAAGTATATTTATAGCATAAAATAGGTACATGTTGCATGTAATCAAGTACAATGCAATTTTCACATCCCTTTTTTTTGGCAAGAATTGCCCTGCTTATCGTAACACCAAGAGTACCTTTCAAACATAAACGAGTATATTTATAGCATAAAATAGGTACATTTTTATATGTAACCAAGTATTATGAAATTTCATAACTTGTTTGGCAACAATTGAGACTTTTTTTTGAAAGACACACGAGTATATACCGATTATATGTCAAGTGTAAAATTGGTACTTTTCAATACAAACCAAGTACTATGAAAATTATCTTCCCGTGTGGGCGGACGAACGCCGCCCCATGTTTGGCCTCAACTGAGACTACTAACTTCTTTTTTAACACATAAACAAGTACAATTTTCACATAGTGAGTATATGTTAAAGATAACATAGTACATTTTAATACTTTCCACATCATCGTTGTTTGGCCCCGACTGAGACTACTCTTACTGGACACTACTCTAGCTTTCTCAGTACACATGAAGTACTACTTTTGGAACATAAAGTGAATATATGTTAAACACGATACAAGCCCATTTGAGTTGCAATTGCTTTTTTATACACACAACGAGTACTTTTGAATGCAACTGAGTATCTTTTAACTGTAAAATAGGTTTATTTTGAATACAAACAAAGTACTTAATTACCATTCATGTTGGCCCCATGAGACAATTGCTTCTCAATACATACAACGAGTACTTTGTATACACAAACTGAGTATATACATATGTAATTAAGTACCTTTTGAATACAACCAAGTCTTTTGAAATTATCATTTCATTTTTGGCCCCAATTGAGACATTTACTTTTTCACACACACACAACGAGTATTTTCTGAACGCAAACTAAGTATATTTGAAATGTTAACATGTACTATTTGAATACGAACCAAGTACTTTTGAATTATCATTCCTTGTTTTGGCCCGAATTGAGAAAAATTATTTTTCAACAACACACAATGAGTACCTTGTGAACATAAACTGAATATATGAGATATGTAAATTAAGGTAATATTTTGAATACTACCAAGTACTTTGAAATTATCATTTCTTCTTTTGTCTCAATTGAGACAATTGCTTTTTAACACACGCAACAATACACGTTTTGACGCAACTGAATATCTTTGAAATGTAAATAGTTTCAAGTGGAATACAAACCAAGTACTGAATTATCATTCGAGTACTTTTGAACGCAAACTGAGTATTTTAAATGTCCAATATGTACTTTTTGAATACGAACCAGTACTTTTGAATGTCATTTCTTGTTTGGCCTCAATTGAGACAATTGCTTTTCAAAACATATAAGAGTAATTTTTGAACGCAAATTGAGTATCTTTGACATGTGCAATATGTATTTTTTGAATACAACCAAGTACTTTTGTGTTGTACTATATGTTGACATCCTACCACTCAACTATAGCCGTAGTTTGCGGGCCTCATTCATCACCCCTAAAGGGCAAGAAACAACCGTAAACAGGGGCCAAGCTGAATGGTTTGAAATGAAGGAAAAATATTGACGAACAATTGAATATTGTAGAGATGCTAAATTCCAGAAAGCTTAAACCAAATCAGTAGCAGAAATTGATTTTTTGCAACAAAATCGACAACCCTTTATAAAAATATAAATTTACGAAAAAATCAATCATCCAATTCAGAACACTCGATAGTTCATTGATACTAGAGATGCTAAATTCCATAAACCCCAATAAGTCATTGATTCTACTGTTCATTAAATCCATTCTTTTCTCTTTCTACCTGACATCTGATGAGATTGAACGATGGCACGAATACCTTATGCATCTGTGACCTGGAAGCATAATGTATGGCATGCTATGTACGAGAGCTGATGTTGCATATGCTCTGAGAGTCACGAGCAGATATCAGTCTAACCCCGGGCAGTCGCATTGGAAGGCTGTGAAGACATCCTTATTGCCCAAGGACTAAGGATTTGTTCATGGTCTTTGGGGAGGATAATTGAAACTAGAAGGTTTCACTGACTCGAGTTTTCAGTCTGATGTGGATGATTCAAAGTCAATGTCTGGGTTGTATTCACTCTCAATGGTGGTGCTGTTTCTTGGAAAAGTTCCAAGCAAAACACTACTGGCAGATTCCCACCACCGAGGCTGAATAT
>CAJQUN010002649.1:0-24201 GCA_907163345.1 Haberlea rhodopensis | reverse complement strand
AAGATTACCATTGGACCCTCATCTAATGCCACGGCGTAGTAGAGAAGATGGCGTCAGTGTGTGTGGAAAAACGCATAATTCATCTGAGATTGGAGAGGCGTGTCTTACACTTGCACGACATATTGACAGTTATTGGGGTCTGCCAATAAATGGTCTTGCAGTGTCATGGTGCCCAATTTTGATAAGACAATACCAGAGAGTGGCAAGAATATTGTATCGTCATTTGGGATTTACACCAGATCGGGTCACTTAAAGTGTGTGCCGTTTGTTAATGTCTGCGTTGAGTCATCATTTAATAGTAAATCGGATCCATTTGCATAGTACGGCGGATGAGGTTGCTAAATATGCACGAGGTTGTGCATTATTAATGATAGGTGGGATTATGTGCCCCGATAGCTTCCGGCAATACTGTAAAATTATTGTACATACAGAAATTAGAAGATATCAGTTCTGTTGGTAATTTTAGCTGGGGTAGTGCTGTGCTGGCATTCTTATATCGTGAGTGTGCACTTCAGCGGAGAGGGGAAAAAAGTAATATGTGGTGCATTACAACTCCTACAGGTAATCGTTACCTTTATGTTAAAATACTGAAAAATATATCTTGCCATATTTAATTTATATTCTTCATGTTATGTTTTAGATTGGGCATGGTCCCGGCTCGAAGTTTAGCTCCTCGACTCGGACGCCTGAGAATTGATATTGGGCCAATACCAATCGATGAGGACAATTACTTACCTGTTGCTCCATATGGTGCAAGGTTATGTATCACAATTATTTTGCAATGTATAATATTATATTTAATATTTTGTTATATAATTTATGTTTTTTTATGATGATTATGAGTACACAGGTGGACATGTAAAGTAAGATTTACAGAAACTGGCACACATTCATTACGAATTATTAGAGACATCCTTGACCAGCAGCCATTAAGCCAAGTAATTTTATTTTTATATTCATGTATTAAAACATAATAGTCTTTGAACATTATTTTAATGTAATACTATATTTGTAGTTTAATTAGCAGCCGTACCCTGATGATTATATTGAAGGACTGCATACTGAGTTATGGACATACAGCGGGCCACTCATTTTGTATGACATAGTTGAGATGCATCGTCCTGAGCGGGTTTTCCGTCAGTTCGGCATGGTACAAAACATCCCACCAGATCCACGGTCAGGGGATGATATATTACATGTAGTTAACCGCAGGGGTAAAACAAATAATGACTGGTCTGCACACCATAGACGGTACACGACTATATGGGGAAATGCACATGCTCATACCGTGGACAGCCCGCGATATGAGTCAGCTGGACAGGGGTGTAATTGTCGGGTACAATGACTGGTATGGACGAGTAACACGTAGATTCATTGGCCATCAACGACAATTTGTGGAGGCTGGTTATCAACATGGAGATGCCCGGCATGGCAACATGTGGTATGTTGCTTTATGAAATATGTATTACATATTTGAAAATTGTGTTTTGATTTAAATACTTATAAATGTTCACTCATTTCAGATTGATCAGCTGTCGCAATTAACAGTTACCTGCGACCGTAATATCGCTGAGGAACAATCCGTAGGGGCGTACATGGATGCATTTAGTGATGTCAGAAATGTCATACAAAATGTGTTGCATGTCGCGCAGGAACGACGCGATAGAAACTTTCCGCCCTACGAAGAGGGACATGCGACTCAAGGTGAACAAGTACAGCCGATGCATGTGAGTGATGAAGAACAAGTACAGTCGATGCATGCGGGTTTGGAGATGCTGGCCCTTCAAGCTATGTCCCGACATATATGCCAGGTCCCTCTTCATCATATGCCAGTGACATGTACGCTGATTATTATACTCCTCGACCACAGCATCAGTTGTATGACCAAACGCATTTCACGCCTCATCAACCCATGTACTCACAAGAACAAACCAGCCCAGATGTGAATATTAGATTCCCCGAGATATATGCATCGATGTCACCACAATTTGCCGTGTCACCGGGTTGTGTTCCCTAATTTGTCACCTGATGTTCAGCTGGACGATGTACCTGTAGTGCAAGAAGACCCACCCATTCAGGAAGGACGCTGTCAGAGACGGAAACAGCCACGTCGTTGTGGTACTGGCGGGGCATTATAGAGTTTAGCCTTCATATATGTAGTCATGTTTGCCTATTGTGAATCTTAGTATTAAATGTAAATGAATGTACTTCCATATGAATGATTATTTGATATGTGACAATAACAATAACACAATAACAATAAAAGTAACAATAACAAGAACAATATCAAAAACAATAACAATAACAATATCAAAAAACAATTACAACTTTATCGGTTTTGGGAACTCGATGCCATATGTCGTCTTGCCCGGGCTTCAGGCCAATCCATCTCATTTTGCATGCGTGTTGTTCGGTCTCGACCTCGTCTTCTTATAGTACGCAAGGTGGAATTGTGGTACAGTTCGAGCAACAGACGTCTCTGGAATAACAGATGTCGTCAATCCTTCTGAAAAACTGCCACTCATTGGCATTTCTGGAACATAATCATAATTCCTTGGTTCTGCTTGTATATAAAATTCCAAGCAACTATGACCCTGTTCTGAATCAAGTAGCCATGCTAAATTGTAATCATCATCTATGGGTAAAACAGTCTGACGTAACCCCGAAAAATCTTTGAACATATGCCTAGCATATAATTTCAAAAGAAACTGGTGCGCATCGAACCCAGTGATATCATATATTTTATCTAATAATTGTAGAAAATTAATTGTACGCCGTATAGTTGTACCTCTTGATGGACCACGATCATATCGGACGAACTCAGAATCTTGTATAATATACCCCCCCAATAAAATAAAACTTGAATAGACATATTTTGATAACTACAGAAAACTATTACTAGTAGCTAATAAATCTTTTCTGATGTAGAAGATCAGCTAAAGCTGCAACTACAGAGCATAATCAGAATTTATCATATAATAAAAAATATTAAAAGAGAAGTTAAAAATATTAAAAGAGAAGTTGTGAATTGGTGAGAAAACTAAGAGGCGGACGGCTTTATTATAGCCATTTAGTGCCGCCAACTGAGTTGGCGGCACTATTAAAATAATGTCACGCCAACTGAGTTGGCGTGACTCTATAAAACAAAGGTCACGCCAACTCAGTTGGCGTGACTACTATTCAACGGTGGTCACGCCAACTGAGTTGGCGTGACCAATATTTTATATGGTCACGCCAACTCAGTTGGCGTGACCTATTGGACCGCCAACTGAGTTGGCGGGTAAGGTTAGTTTTTAAATGTTTTAGAATTCGGGTTATTTTTGTAATTATTGTTTTATTTGGGTTATTTAAATAAATAACCCCTTGTAGAAGACCCGGTTTATATCCAGTCCAATCCATCTTTTTTATTATTAATGTTATCTTTCCCAACCCCATTATAAGCAGCACCCACCAAAAGAAAAAAGAACACACCTCACGCCAAAAAAACTGCCCAAAGGCCATTTATGAAAAAGAAGAGGAGGAAATCAGTCACCGACGATATAACCATCCGCTCACTATCGCTATAGTTTCTCTTTTTGATACCTTTTTTACCGTCTCTAGGTTGGTTTTATCTCCCAATTTTATGGTGTCGCTCTTTTGAAATTTAATCGATAGTTTACTATGTTAATTTTTGTAAGTTTAATGTGTAAATCCAACTACGGAATTGAGGGGCATTTAAAGTTCCAAGTTTTTCATATATATGGATTTTTTTTTGTTTTTAATATATGTATGTATAGTGTATGTATATGCGTTATGTGTGTGCATACACACACACTTTACAGTTAATAGAACTTAATAGATTCAAATGTGTTACATGGTACGTCGACACGGTCGTAGAGACCGTTCTTCCAATTCCATCGACAATTGTAGAGTTTTTTTAAATTATTAAACATAAAAATAATTAGATAATTTGGATAACCAGGCTGCAACATCGCCGTTCAGTTCTGCGATGGCCGTGAAATCACCGTTAAAAATACACATCCGTTTTAGCATGTAACTTTACTGTGGCAGCTACCGAATTGGCCGTTCCGCGACCGACGAACAATGAGGGTTAGAGAGGTTATGCTTATCTTAAAATTCTAGATTTTCGAGTTCATAAATTTTATGCATGCATTATGTGCGATATAATTTGTATATATCAGCATGTTGAAATGTATTTTTAATTTTCCTTTAAATGGTTATGAAATTGAGTGATTTTTGCGCTGGTAAACCAATTGACAATTAGTTTGAACTGTGTAGAGAATAGAGGCGTAGATAGAAACATTTTCAAATTTAGCTTAATTATTCCGTTAAGAGTTGTTTTTCTAGCTATCTTCCTGAAAGCAAATTAAGGGGTATCTATATCACTTGAAGGCAGAGACTAGATACTCGTGATTCAATCAATTTCTTTACCGGATTTCACTTTGTCTTTTATTTGTTTAATCAGCTTAAAGCATTTTGAAAAATATTTTCTCTCTATATATTTTTTTTTATAAAAATATTATCTGTTTTTTGTCTCCTTATACAATACGAGACAAAGTAATAGTTCTTTACATCTTAAAAAAAGATGTCATCCATACATCTAATTTGTATATATTCTCATAGGTATGATGACAGGAAGATTACAACAGACATGCCAAATGTGTGGCACGCAGTGTTGGCTTTATGATATCTGATGACGGTGTTCTATTGTGGCTACTGTAACTATTCATAAAGTAAATGTAACTATTCGCAAAGTAACTACTCAAGTAAAGGAGGAGGACCGTATTAGGTATTCTACTAACGTAAAACATTTGCAACTTTATTATGTACAGAGCAGGAGAATCCAGTTAGCCTGCTCATTTAGTTTGATTGATGATATTGGCTCACAGATTTGCAACTTTCTTATGTATGGATTGGGATGCTCCATATAACCGAGCCATTGAATAGATATAATGTTTGATTGATGATATTGACTCACACTGTGCATGGGAGCGTGGGCTTTATGTAGTGAAAAACTTTGAAGACTTCTTACACTATTGGCAAGAGGGCAGGCAGCCTAGGCCTACCATGCAAAGAAAAGCAAAGTGCTCTTAAAAAAGGCCTTCTAATTAAAGACCACAAAACCTAGATAAAAATCCCAATGCACGTGGATTTGTAATTATTGCTTCTACAAGCAAATCCCTCCTCCCAATTTTTTTTTAATTAAAATCCAATTAATAAGTAATATTAATAAGGGAGAAATCTTAGATTAAGTCATTTAGAAATTTACTAAAAATTAGGAGCTTTTGAAAAACAAGGGACTTAAAAGAATATGGCCTTCATCTAGGATCTGGGACATTTTAATCATCCATAATATATATTTGGCTTAAATTTTATTAAAATTAACATTACGTTAAAAGATCATTTTATATGTAGTTTGAACCTATTTTTTCTTGAAATTCTTACAACAAATAATTTTAAAAAATTATTAAGTAGCTCAAAATAATATATATCTATCATTCACTTGCATATCTATTCAAGTTAAGGATAAGATGTCATTATCTTATAATTACTCTCTAAAATTAAATGACAAGATAATTTTCTCTCCCAAGCCATCTTTCTTTATCCCAATTCATAATGACCAATTAGCTAAATTGGGACTTTAGGAGGGGCGATATCGGGAAGTTAAATAAATTCGGAGATGAAACTTATAATTCTAGAAAACATTATCTAAAATTCTATTTGAGGGAGGGCCCATTTTAGTAACATTAAAAGTTCCAAGTAGAGAATAGAAATTAATAAATATTGAGGGAAATAGGTCCAATAGGTTAACACAAAAACTAGTATCAAGATTGGTTTTTTTATGCCGCCACTTGGTTCCATTGAGGGTACGAGCATGTCCGTTTTTATAAAAAAATATATTAAAAAGATATATGTAGCTTGATGTCGTTCTAAGGACACTACTGTTTAAGGTATTCCAAGATCCATCAATACATAGGATCATGCAATTGTACGGATTGCCTATGTTATTGATCCCGGTTTTTTTTTTTAAAATAATACAAAAAAGAAATTTATTTTCAAAAATACATCGAAAATAAAAGTTTTACAAATCTACCTCAAACCGCTGTCTGAAGCGGCGGCTGAAGGGGAATGAGGGGCCGCTACACCCTGGAGCGGCCCCTACAATATTGAGGAGCTTCACCCTGAAGCGGCTCCTCAATATTTTTTTTATTATTTGCGCGCGTCTCACTCTCCATTCCCTTACCCATCTTCACTCATTTTCACTCACAATTTTGTGTGCGACTCACACTCACTCTCCTATTTCAATGTGGGAATGTTTTAAACAAACGTTTTCTAGATACTTACTAAATTTTCGGTGATGCATGTTGATAATTTAATAAATTTTATATATTAGAAATTTTATAATTAAAATTCCATTTTATTCTATTTCTTTTATTTTTAAAATAATAGTATTATATGTAAGGGATATTTATATAGTTTATAAACCCGATCCGGCAATTTACTCGTTCAAAGCAATATGTCACCGGATTACTAGTTCAACTAACCGGTAGTTGAACGAGCTGGTCAATTCGTATCAAATATATTATAAATTTTTATAAAAAAACATAAGTAATTTTTAAAGAAGAAGTGTACCTTTATAAAATTAGTATTATTATTTTAAGTTTAATTTTATAATTTTTTTTAAAAAAACTTAGTTGAACTAGTAACCCGGTGACACGCGCGCAAATTTTTTTTTTTGTATGTTGAAGAAACATGGTCTCGGACCACGTTTCTTAAGAGGCAAAATTATTATTTTTGTATGTTGAAGAAACGTGGTCTTGGACCGCGTTTCTTAAGAAACGCGATCCAAGACCTCGTGTTCACGCTACTTTGTTAAAAAAAAAATTAAACGTTATTTTTTGAATTTTTTTTATTTTTATAATATTTTATTAATTTAGCCAGTATCCCAAAGTTAAACATTAGGGATGAATACGACCACAGTAGCAGATACTCTTTACTGGAGGTGGTTTTTGAAAGTGGCTCTCGGTTTTGATCCACTCAGTTCCACCAGTAGTCTAGTCAATCATAGAGCGGGAGTAATACTCCACAGCTTTTTCCAAATCCTCGTCAAGCCAGGGTGTTTGCTCGGACAGAGGATCAAGTTAGAAAAATTTCAGGAAGTATGATCAAAAGTATACGTTTAATTTTGATGGCACTGAACGGATTTATGTGATACAAGAAATATCAACTATCACATCAGATGCTAGATTCACTGAAACAAGTTATGTTGCATTAACTGTGCTATGCACCGAACGAATTTATGTGATACAATAAATATCAACTATCACATCAGATGATAGATTCACTAAAACAAGTTATGTTGCATTAACTGTGCTATACAGTATGTTGAGGCGAGGTCTGCTGAAGTAAGGCAACTAGAGAGCAGCCTAAACAGGTCGGTGGTGGTGGTTATTATTAAGGGGGTACACATTATTTATAAAATGCAACAGCATAAGCGAAACCATTATTTAAGAAGTAGAGTCCATGAATCAACTTCATTTCTCACTAAAAAAAGCAGAATGTAGTGGCAAGTATCGCCTATCAACAGCATAAGCTTCGCTTTTTAAAAAGATGCTGAAGTGAAGTTCAAACCCAAAAAACACATTTCTTTATTCTAGTTTCTAACTTTTGAGAAGTTGCAAATTACTGAAATAAAAAACCCGAAAAGCCATATTACACAACAATTAAAATGAGCAAGGTGAAGGGTTTGATTGAACACTAGCAAAATATAATGGAATTTGAAGTTGCAGATTACTGAAATTAAAAAGGATTAAAAGCCGTTGGATTTTGCTGGAATTAAAACTTGAAATTGAAAAGGGGAAGAAAAGAAATGACTTCCAGTCGAGATATTACACAACGAGTTCATTGAACACACAATCGATAGCTTTAGGTGAGGAACTTACATGAGATATCTTCACGATTTTGCAAGAAAAAAGGGGGAGAAATGGCGTCCAGTCGAGAAAAACAAGAGAATCAGCGTGAGTGAGTGAAAAAGAAGAAAGGGGTGAGAAATTAGAGTCAACACTAACAGACGTGAAATGTGAGTTGTGAATCAATTAGGTTAGCCCATAAAAAAAGGGTTAACGCTGGCCCTCGGGCGCTTTGGGCCAGCCCGTATAGGCCCACCTTTCAACTAACCTAAAAAATATTGGTCCAGCTCATATATTTGTTGGATTAAATTGAGTCTAACAAATTTTGACAGTTCTACTTAAATAATAACATAAAAAAAAAGAGAACATCCAATTAAATTAGTTATAGGCCCAAAAAAAGAGCGATAAGGCCCAAAAAAAAAAAAAGAGTTAAGCAGCACAAGGGAGATGGGACTCCCAACAGTAAATTTCGGGTTCTTAGGTTCGGGTACCCACCCGGAATTTTATGCAAAAAAATCCAGCCTTAGTTCAATAAACCTATGCATCGTAAAACTTTTACTGCTGCTAAAATAAACCGTATAGAGCAAGCAGACTCATCAAGAACAAAAGTTTCATTAATAACGTTTCACAATACTTAAGAAATCTTAGTCCTTACCTTACGGCCCTCGCCTTCGTGGTCCCGTGGATCTGCGCCTCTGGCTCTGCTACCGACGGATGACGAGGCGAGGTTCTGCGGACGTGAATGAGAAGCTGCGTGGTGAGAAGTGTAAGGGCGGGGACGGACGTGAGTGAGAAGCGTGAGGGTGAGAGGTGTGTGTGAGAAGCGTGAGAGTGAGTCTGGAGAAGAGGGAGATTTGAGAACAAAATTAAATTGATAGGCGGTTTTGAAGTGGCTTACGGGTATGGGGGGGCTGGGTGGTATTGGGCCATCGTGATAAAATTTAAAACACATGGTGCAAAATTCATATATTTGTTGGGTTTGAGTATCCGAAATTATTTTTGGGTTTCCGTTTAAGAACTCGACACCAACACGAAAAAACTTAGTATGGTTCAGTAAATCTGATACCTGAATTTTTTGGGAAAAAACCTGACCCTATTGGGTATCCGATACCCGAAATTTTTTACCCACCCCTAGTTATAAATAAAATGTCCTATTCGTATAACAAATTTTGTATATTACTAAGTTTATACTAAATTACTAAGTAAGAAATATTTTGTAAAAGAAATTTATGGTGAATAAGAAAACAAAGAATGTATAATATGAAAATAATAAATTTAAAAAATAGATAATAAAATATTTTTAATTTATTATTGAAAATTTAGAGTCAAATAAATGAAATAAAAAATGGATAAACCCGATGCACGAAACTCATGTGATGTGCAGGGTTCGGGAGGCGTCAGGCCAATTAGGCCTAATATATATAGCTTCCTATGCAATATAAGACTTTGTTATTGCATTAAAGCTCACCCCCTAAATATTAGGTGAAATAAAATTATTAAATTCTAATATCTTTTAAACGAGTCCCGTAAAAAGAATCTCAAATTAATTGGCAAAGGGATTGGATAACCAAAATTAGGGTTATTTTGCACGTATATATAACCTCTTAGATTCCTCTTTTTTCTCAGAACTCTTGTTTACTACTCTCTTCCTATTAAATTTATTTGTATAATTTAACTGTGAAATTAAAGGCGCCATGGATGGTGGTTGCGCCGCACCTTCGCCGCCCGATTCGGGCAATACTGCCGCTGGTTCCTGCGGCAGAGCATCCGAATTTCTGGCCAACCTCCCCTCTCGCGGATGCTTTTCGTCCATGGTCTTTTCCTCCAATCCGGTATTATTCTTTTTTCTAAACCCTAAATTTGATATTTTACTGGCAATTGCTTCATTGCATGTATTACGAATTCTTTAATGGCATACTGATTCATCTTCATAATGTTGGTCTGGATTGGTAAGATTGAGAACCTCAAAGGCTTTTTGGTATTTGAGTAAGGAACATACATTTAGATGCAGAGAAAATGTTGAATTTGACCAAGTGGAATGCAGTTATCGGAAATTAAAGCATGTGTTTAGTTTGAATTCACCGAGAGACAGATAATGGGAGTTGGGTCTGGAAAAAGTTCTCGTTCATGACTTGAGGTCACCGACTCTCATAAACAAACAATATGTAGTGGGGAAAGTTAAAAGGATGAAAACCAACAACGTGCCTTGGTCTGCAGATGGGACTGTGGGGAGATTATTAAGAAAGATGGTCATACTGACATATTTCTTAACTTGAAGTTTTGCAACAGTTTATGCAAATGCACGTAGCCTTTCGAAGATAGTACTTGGTGGTGACTTGCAAAGTGATAATATATACTCCAGATATGTTGATCTCGGAGTTCCCACACACATTGGATTTGTTTAGCCATGTGATGTCACCTGTTCAAGCCATTGTTTCTTGTTGAGATCTGAACACGTCTAAGATTCATGTCATGAGTTAAACATGTGGCTGAAAAGAAAGGTTACGAACGATTGAATCAAAATGGACTACTGGAATTTTTTCGAACATTCTTGAATCTCGGAAACTCTCAACTTTTATCCTGATTTCTTATCTTCTAGATATCATTTTGAAAGCTAATGAAAATTGGAGTGCTGTTTTTCAAAAAAGATACTTACTTTTTTCTGATACCTTTCGATGGTTGCTTATTTAGTTCTGTTAAATTATAGGTAAGGTGGATATTCAATGGTCACTGAATTCCCTAGAAATATATCTATACCTCTCCACCTTTGCTTTGTTGTTTACAAGTTGGAAAATTGTGCAGGGTGGGATGCGGGTATATATTTGTGATCATGATACATCACCTCCAGGTTATTTTTTTGCATATTACAATGATTGACACTTTTAGTTCTGCAGATACATGTTGTAGTGCCAATTCTATGTATCTATGATATGATCATTCTTTTTTCTCAAAGAACATGTTATCATCGGTCTTTCTGCCTCTAAATTATTTGTGCACTCGTGGATGTATCTTCTATGGTGCTATTTCATACTAGAGATCGGTTAAAGCATGTTTACTTTTTGCGTGCCAAATTAAATCACTTGGCATGGCAGCTTCTGACAATTTGGCTGTTTATAGTGTTACATGGAGATATTTTTGCGTCTATATCCACCCTTTACTATGATTATGTTCCAATATGTTGATAGTTGTAACTTAGCACCCTTGAACTTTATATTAACTGGATGCCTGCATATCCTTTTATTTTTATTTAATTGTGGCACATTTTTCCTTATGTTTTTTGTCATTGCTAATTTTAAAGATGGAATATCTCACCTTGATTTTGTTGTATCAGAGGACCAGCTTATAAAGACAAACCAGACAAATATACTGATTAGGTCTCTTATGCTTAAGAATCAAAAGGCTGCTTCTTCTGTAAAAGATGGAAAAGGTCCAGCTGCAGGTCAGAGTTCTAAGAAAAGGTGATAAGTCCATCTTATTGGGGCGTTAGCACTGTGAGGAGATTCTAATCCCGTACAGTTATATTTCTCTTTGTAATCCTTTGGGTTCTTGCTCTCTTCTGCTTCTTCTCAGGTCTGCTGATAGAGCTTTGGACGGTAAGGCCGCAGGGAAGAGGGCAATGTCCAGCACTCAGCTTGGTTCTTCTCAAGGTGAAATGATAATCATAGTCTGTTTGACAACTTATTAATAGAACAGTATGCACTCAGCTTGGTTCTTCTCAAGGTGAAATGATAATAGTAATCTGTTTGACAAACTTTAGAACAGTATGCAACTGGTAGGACTCCAGTGCTAATATATTTAATAAAATGCTTGAAACGTATTTTTGGCTTGTGTAGTAGTCAGTTATGTCCTAGCTATGTGCTAATCTAAGTCAATTATCTTTAGAGTTGTCACAGTAGAATTGCTTCCTCTCTCTTTAGTCACCTCTAAGCTGTCTTAGGGAATACCTGTTATCTAATTCATTGGGACCTTTTTGTCGTTTGGTGAAATAAAGAAGTTCTTGGATGTTATTCAAATCTGGGATGTATTTAGGTTCAGTTGACGAGTATGAACTAGCATTGGCTTTACTTTTGAACTTGATACTTCGTTGAAGAATCGTATAAATGTAGTAAGTTTAACTTTGGTGATTCCTCCATTTTCCCTGATCTTTAACAAGTCGATTGGGCCAAGCTGAAGACGAACCCAAGTTTGGGTGACATGCCAAAGAATCTTTAGCTTTTCAATTGACAATGCCTTGAAAATCATATCTTCATTGTTTAAGTTCGCAGTTCTAAGTTTGTTTAAGTTTGTACTTTTAAGTTGAAGCAAATAACATCGATGGCAATACACTTGTTGACCAGTTCATGGGGAGGAAAAACATAAGAGATTCAAGCTCAAAAGCACCTACTGGGTTAAAATTTGACTGGGAAACAACTCTCTATTTGGCCATTAAACCTAAGCAAAGAGCACGGATCACATGATGATTCAAGCAATGAAATCCTCTTTTGACTCAAGTACCTTGTAATTATCTTCAATTTGTTCTCCCTCTGACATTAGTATGTGGTATAGCTGAAGAAAGGAACCACATTCTGTTTCGATAGTTTATCTTCGGTTTTCATTGTTTTGTTGCGACTAAGTTACTATGATGCACATTTTTTGTACGTGTAGAGGGATCGTCCCAAGTAGTAGACAAAAATCTGCAGAACTTGACAGTAGAGAGACTTCGTGCTCTTCTCAAGGAGAAAGGGCTTTCAACAAAGAAGGAAAAAGGCAAGTTCTATGATATTATCTTGTAGCTCCCGTACCTTTCGATTCATCCCAGTGTTATGAAAGTTTATACAATCTGACCATGACCACATTATGTATTTGGTAGTCCTGCAGCGTTGATAGGACCTCAATTTTTTGTTTACGTAACTCATACTTTCATCTCTGTTAACAGGATGAGTTGATTACCCGCTTGAAAGGCGTAAATGGATAATTGAGTTATATGAGTTTGATAGGCTTGTTGACATGCTATTTCTGTAAAATCATCACAATTTACTTCAGTAGTGTAGATGTGTTGAAGTGTGATGTAGTGCTATGATAAATGCTTTAGAACTTCATGTTGTATTACCATGTCCATGCATCTTGCGTCTTTTTTGAGATAGGATGGGGACATATATGAGTAAATGTCTGTTTGTTGCTCACCTGTGTGTCATGGTTCGAGAAAGACTTACCCATCCCACTCATGGTTGTTAAAAGCCCTCGCCTGGCTTCTCGCCTAGGCGAGAAGCCAGGCGAGGGCAGAGTGTGGCGCCTCTGGTGCGTAATAGGCCCCACACATACATCAGGTCACGCTTATTCAGCGCCTAGGTGCCTGTGGTTTAAGTCCTGGACGGTGGCTTGATGGAAATGAAGAGTGTTGATAGGATTGGGCTCAAATTACTTAAAAAATATTAACCTCAAATCCTATTTTCAATAAGCCCAAAGCCAATTTTTAATAAGCCTAACCCCCATTTATTTATATTCGGGTAGTAACACATCATTCATTATTAATTATATTAAATGTAAAATTTAATTATAATTACATTTAATTTATAATAAGATATTAATAAATGATAATAATTAATGTAAAACAAAAATATATTTTGAAATATAGAGTAAGAATATTTTAAGAATAAATTCAACTATATTTCAATCAAGCAGGTTTAATTATTGCTTCTTTTTTTTTTTTAATAATTCTGATTTAATATTGAATGAGTTTCATTTTTATCAAATCTCTCTTGTGTAATACATTTTTATATTAGAAATGAACAAATATTACAACATGAACGCAGCTTCTTAGCTATATAGTTTGGTCATTTTGGAACAACATATTCATATCTAAATATTTAAAATTTATTTTTTCTCGACGCCTGACGTCTATTAGGCTACGCATCGCCCAACGCCTAGCGCTTTGAGCAGCCAGGTCATCATCATTTTTGGCGCCTAGCGCCTTTAATAGCTATGATCCCACCGAATATAATGCAAACTCTAGAGTTCCCTACACCGTGACCGAGTTCTGGTTGCTTGCCATTCTGTTCCCCTCTCTGCTCTAATTCCATCCCTTCGTCATCTCCTTCACAATCAGTCAAAATGTTGTTACACTCATGATTTTACTGGGTGTACTTGTGCAACAACGTATATGGTGGTTTCATTGTTGCTGCTCTTAAGGGCACTGCCCTCAGGGGCATCATTCACCATCCATATGGAATCTTTTTTCTCTTTTTTAAAAAAAGATTCCAAATGAATGGTGATGATACCCTAAGGGCACTACCTTTAAGGGCATCATCAAACAAATCGTATATGGTTCACTATGCATATAAGCCGTTTTTTTCCTCCCCAAATACTCTTGATGGGACACAATTCTGCCTCTTTTCCATGATTTCCTCCAATGTCAGAACTCTATCTATCGATAGGCACGTTGTTTCCCCCCAGATGCCGATTTCTTAGGCACCATGGAAGAATCGAATTTTACAGGTCGTCGTCCCTGCGTTCTGCACAATTCACTTGAAAACAAATAATAGTAATGCAGCAATTACCAGATGATGAAGAACACTAGGTGATACCCAACGCAAAAGGTATACATCAACCTGCAACGAAAATTCGAAAATAATGCCTACCATCCAAGCGGAATAGTAAGTCTAATAACATTCAAGTTTGAATATATTTTGAAAACCCCAAGTCCTGCGCGGCAAACTTCATTTCTTGTTTTTTAACCAAGTTAGTAACATATTTAATTTGTAATATATACACCAACTCAATATTAATATACAACGTTTTTAAATGAAAATACATAAAATAAAATAACAATTGTATCAGATCAATAATATTAGATTTGTCCGTAAGTATGGTTCATATCGGATTCATACAAGTATTTTTCAATTTTAGTCGTTCTTGAGCTGGGCCGTCACATAATTTTGCAATTATTACCATAATATTGTAACAAAAATCTATAAGATAGCAATAAAAACATGTTCCCACAAATTTTATAGTTGTTATTTGTGATTTTAATTTTACAATATCCTGACTAAAAGAAAACGGGCAAACAAACAAAAACTTACGGTTTAAACACAAAACAGAATGGTAATTTTTTATTCGATTTGATCAAATATATATATAGCCTCATTAGATACTGTAGTTCACACAGAATACAAATATTTTTATATATTACTTCAGCTAGGGTGTTTAACGGGCCGGGTCAATCCGGGCCCGCCCAAAACCGGACAGTTTAGCCTGGTTTGGATCCGGTACCGGGCTAACCGATCGAACCAATCCGGAACCGGTAAGATACCGGTTCCAGAACGGTTCTTACCGGTTCCGGATAAACAGATTCGGTTCCATTTTTAAAAAAAAAAAAAAAAGCTAATATAAGTTAGTTTTTTTGGAAAAATAATAAAAATTTCAAACAAACCGGTTCCGGGTTGGAACCGGTCCAAGCCATAACCGGTTGGACTGGAACCGGATCCGATCCCTGTTAAGGATCGGATCGATTTCGGGATTATCGGATCCAGAACCGACTTTTTCGGACCGGTCCGGACCGGATCAATCCGTTGACCACCCCTAGTCTTCTGCTTCGAAGAAGACCGGCGATCCTCATAAGCCTCCCTAACTCATTTTTTCTTCTTTAAACAGATTATTCAGTGGTTCAATTTTACTGAATGACCAGTACATACAATCATCACTCGATATTTGAGAAGATCCTAAATTTCTTCGCATCAATAGCATAAATCTTTTCACTAGAACCAAACACACGAACTTGAAATGCATGGTTTCCATTTTCATGTTGTTGATGCTGCATTCGCTTTGCTGAATGCACTAATGATTCCTTGCAGAACCATAACTCAACGAGTTGAAGCGAATCTATTTCTGCTATGCCATTGGGAATCTCTTCAATCCACGAAGCATATGTGAGAATCAACCTTTCAAGACTTGGAAAATGCTCTTTTTCGACTTCCCACTTGATCACATTATCGAACGAACAACGGAAGTATTTCAACCGAAGGAATTGGCCTTCCATCGGTATCCACTCAGACAATTCAGGGGCACAAATATACATCATCTCAAGTGCCTGAAGATTAGGGAGTGACCCAATTATGGTCATATTTCCCAATCAAAAGGAACTCCGTCTAGAGTCAACTTCTTAAGACTGACCGGAAAAGCATGGTTCCATATCATTGAGCGATTACGCCGGTGCATAGTGACCTGCAATTCTTCAAGCTTTTGTAGACAGAAAAGATTATTGAGTTTAAGATCATCCCAATTATCATCGAACATATCAAACTCAACTTTCAACTTCTGTAGATTCCCAAGTATTTTCATTAACTCATCGGAAAATGAGAAATTGATTATCGTATCAAGTGTTTGTAGATCACTTTTGTGAATGTTTCTGATTTTAGAAGGATGCGACAAACGAAAATGGATGTTTGTGATCAGATGTCTAAACTTTGGCATCCCCAAAATTTCATATGGTATTTGCAATTGATTGGCGGTTTGGAAATCATATTTATAAGTAATTATAGTCTGGAGATTGGGAAGTTTGGATATTGAGGCAGGAAATCCATTGGGACATGTTGTATAGTTTAAGGCAAAAGTTATGTACCTTAAATTGACAAACATTGAAATTTCATCTGAGAAATTCATCCACGTTACTACTTCGGGTGCATCCAAGATAATGAGGCGCCTACAACTTAGATATATTCTCGATCCCTTTTCTCTGAGAAAATGAGAAGAGAACGTGCGCTTGAATCTTCTATTCGGCATTCCTTAAAAGACTTCGTGAAATGAATGTTAATGCGGCGATTTGGATTATGTTCATCGTCTTTACAAGCATTCATTTTGGAGGAAACATGATGAAGAAACCCCTCTTCTTTAGCTTTCCTTGTACAAATCTCCCTTAACAGATCATGGATTCCAACAGTTTCGAGTTTCCATTCGGCCCTTTCTTGTTTACTAAAATCAGACTTCTATTCACAAGATCCTCTAAGTACCATTCTCCTACATCTTCCAAGCATTTAGATTGATCACCTGGTTTAAGAAATCCCTCCGCAACCCACAACATGATTAGCTTAGAAACATCAATTTCAGAATCTTCAGGAAAAGCTGCAATGTAGAGGAAACATGGCTTTAGTTGAGAGAGGTAACTTATCATAACTCAAACTTAGTATCTTTGAGCAATGTTGTGCGATTGTGGGTCTTGTGAAACTTATATTTTCCGAAATATTTTCCCACAAGTCTTCTTTCGTCATGTTGCCCGAAGAAAGAAGTAGTCCCGCAACTACCACAATGGTGAGCGGAAGTCCCCTACAATTCCTTGCAATCTTCTTCCCAATTTCCACCAGTTGGGGAGGACAGGATTCTTGTCCAAAAATATTTTTCTCAAGTAGTTTCCAACTTTGATCTTCATTCAAAAAATTCATGTGGTGAAATGAAGTACTAGAAGATCTAACATAAACAGAAACATCTGATAGCCTCGTAGTTAACAAGATTTGGCTTCCATTTCGATCATCCGGAAATATCATCTTCAAATCATCCCAAGCCTTAGTACTCCATATATCATCGATCACAATGAGATATCGCCTACCCATGAGATTTTGGTACACTAGTGTTGCCAATTGAGCATCACTCTGATGAGATTGTTCGTTACCGGGTTTCTTCAAGTAATGGAGAAGTCTTGAAAGAATCTGTCCTCTTTTATACTCTGCAGAAACTGTAATCCATGCATAGATGTCAAAATGCTGAGTAAGGAGCGAGTCATCATAAGCTCTCCTAGCTAGAGTCGTTCCCGATTCCTCCCATCCCAACAATCGGGATAATTTGGAGTTCAGTTGAATCTTCGTAACCGTTCGTTGATTGCGTTCAAGTCATCATCAAATCCCACAACCATGTCTTTGGCAGTGATTTTGACAGTGGATGGATGATCAACAGGAGAAGAATAAGTTTTGGATCGAGACCTTCTGATGTATCGTCGTTCTTCATCTTCATTGCCCTTCCCAGATAAAATAAATCCTTTCGAACGCAGTGTTTAAGTCTCTATCTAAGCTCATCTTGTACCAATTAGCCTCTGAGGAACTCGAATCATCGTCAGTTGATATCAAACATAGATAAGAATCCATGGAATCTTGTGCTTCATATGCGGCTTTTCTGATTCCATTCCCCTCAAGTGTTGTGCTATGCCTGTCTGAATAATCTTCGAGGAAACAATGATAAAATCAACCTTTTCATGAAGGGAAACAATTTTTCTTTGTGAAGAGGATACACATATTTTTCAAGATTCAGAATCTGTTGAAGTGATCGAGCAAAAGGGCAGCATAAACCGCGGCCATGGGAGACACAGATGGATGGCATACAGATGAGAGACGTTCTCTTGTAATATCTTCATCTTTTTGTGATGTTTTGGCCAACCTTTTCGTTAGTCAACCATTAACAATATGGGAAACAGCTGGTGGCAATGGCATTATACCATTGTAATCAGACAAAAACTAGTTTGATATAAAATAGTATTTACCTATAATAACATTAAGCTCGTTAGTTTAATTTTTTATTTATTGATATATAAATATGTACCCTCACAAGTACGATTCAACTATAAAAATTTTGATTTACTAAAGTAAAAAAGGTTATGATTAACAACCGAGCCAAGTTCCTCAGTAATCTTTATAAACTATCGATAAGTTCCCAAGAACTGAGGTGCCTTTATCATCATCTTTACGTACATATTCAGATTCCGGGAAATATTTGTATCCATCTGGTTATTTCGAAACTTATACATCAACTCAATATTAAAACACAGCTCTTATTAAATTAAAAAAATAAATAAACTAACATATCAATTTAGACAATTATATTAAGTTGGTCAATAAATATCGGAAAAATGAATTAAAATGGAAAAGAAAAAAAATTAATTGGCTCGATCGATCGAGCTCATCAGATTTTTTCGTCTGTTGTTTTGGTGAAGGAGCTCGATCGATCGAGCTATGTTTTGTTGCGTGAAATGGTGTGTTCATTCACGTTTGAGTGTGATTTTTTGCGATGTGGTGTCTCCAAATGGTTGGAGTTATTTCTTGGTTTACTATATAAATACAACAATTCCTCACTTGTTTAATATTGGATTTTGAAATCAACATAAAATAAAAGATCAAATTGTGAGCATTTAGTTTGTTCATCAAATTTCTTCTTGCTGAGGTTTGAACCTTTGCGGTTTGAAGAATAGTGATTTGGAGCTCCTATCACAAGTCATAGTCGTTGTATCTGGGAGATAAATTGCCATAGCAAACCGTTACCACCAAGGAGGGGCAATATTGTCTTAAGAACAGAGATTACAAATCTCGCATCGACATTTCTAATACAAAGTCATTTTTGTTTTTAATTGCTACTTTCCTAAGATACACGCCCATAAATTTGTGTACAACAATAAGTAGGTCCCAAATAGGACCGATACAAACATTTTCCCTTAACTTCCCACGAGCTATTTCCCCAGCGCAATAAGTTCCAGCAAAAGTAACACCGGAAAGTTTTCCAAAAATCGGGAGCCATCAATACCAAGTTGTCAAAGGTTACATTAATGATGGTTGTATATGTCGCCATCCTAATATGTTTTTTTTAAGGGTAATATCAATGTAACGAGTCACCACGACCACATCGTGTGAACATGATGACACAAAAACTTTCTTTTTGTCACAATATTGTTTCAAATGTCCGAGGGTGTGAGAGACTTTATCGCAAGAAGATAAAGCGGCTTTGGAGTCCGATGCATAAAATTGAAAGGTCTCTCTAGTTTAATGTCACTGAACTGACGAATAGGTACTCTTCATCTCCTCTGGAAAACAAGAGAAGCTGTCATTCCGACAAGCTTGTTTCACAATTTAGTTTCATATTTCTTCCTCCACATAACAAAATTTGAGCAAAATACTAAGCATTACACTTGTAAAGTTGGAGTAGACCTCAAGACTTTTAAAAACATGGATAACATTCCAACTATTTTTACAGATTAACACCATTTTGCTTAGTCATCAAGCTTAGATTGTAAACAATGAGTCCTTGAAAAGTGAATAAGAATTAAAAGAATACATTGATAACTTTCTTCTTGTTCTTTTATCGTTCTATTCCTTTATTATTAATTTAAATTTTACTTTTTTTTATTACTAATATATATCTTTAAAACAAAAAATTAAAAAAGAAGACAATAGTGAAACCACCACTTCAGTTGACGGATTCACCATTGGTCTTCATTATTTTAAACAGTGAAAAGTGGCAAATTATATTGTATAATGAGAAGTGGGTTTTTTTAACAATTTGACCCAAAAAAAATTAGTTCAACAATTAACTCAAAAAACATTTAGTTTATTAAACTGGCATAAGTCGACATTTGAGATGACGACTTCTACTTAAATCGACATCTCAGATGAAAACTTCCATCAAAAAATAATTTCTCTATTGATGTTACCATCTGAGATGGTGACATCAATAAAATATTATTTTTTAAGCAACATGCAATGCGACATCATATTTAAAAAACAAATATTTTGTGGTGACATAATAATTAAAAGATGGCGATTGTTTAACCAAGATTTTGAAATACCTTGTTTTTGTTTGTATTTGAAAGTAATTTTGCAAAGAAATAATTTAAAAATGTCACAAGTTTAAAAAGAATATCCAACCCAAATTATTTTTCAAACTATTTCCTAAAAAAAATACCTCGTATGCCATAGTCTAATATTAAATCGCCGGAATATCAAGGGTCTAAAATTGAATGAATTATCCTTTGTATTTTATAATGGTAAAAAAAAAGAATTGAACAACTTCTCGTTGTTCAGACTCATTGTTTCCATTGCATATACAGTTTCAGTATCCATTTCTCATTAGTTTCGACTTCCAAGATAAGTTTGATGGATTTGTCGAAAATATGTGTACGCGACTTTCATGTTTCAGGTAAAGATTTATCCAAATCATGAAAATATTATGTTGATATAAGTCTAGGGGTAGGTGACTGGTCAGTAATCGGGTATTCGGGATTCATGTATCCCAAATTAATTCCCGATCCCAGATAATTCGGGTGAATTCGAGTGTCGGGTAACCGAATATCCTGACTTGGTCGGAACCCAACAACCCAAACCCGTTGCCCACCCTATTGTATAACTGTGAGTTTTGTGTTGATATAAGAGTTAATATGGTACAAAGTGTTTTGAAAATTGTAGGTCTAAAAGTTTATTGGAAATCAACGATGAAGAAGAAGATTGTGGAAATTGGAATTTATTATCAAGAAGATTTCTCATTTCTAGGTTTCAAAATCTAAGGTGCGTATAATGAGCTCAGTTCATTATTCTTTGGAAATTTTTTTATATAAAAGAAGGATTTGTGTCAAATTATATGATATAAATGTTTATGCGTGTTGTTATGATCAGACCACTTTAATGTCTAATGTATTGTGTTGTTATGATCAGACCACTTTAATGTCTAATGTATTCAGCCATCTTTTGCAATGTAAGAGGTTGTTTCAGCGACTCGAACCCATGAACTTCAAGATCATATGGCATCAACTTTAACAGTTGTACATAGGCTCATCCTTATAGAAAAAAGGTTATATGGATTAAAAATAGATTTAAAAATTATATTATCTTTATCAAAATTTTGTTGAATAATAATGAATAGTTCTGATTGAAAATCTGTTTAATTTAGCTTAGTTCGAAATAAATTTTATACGAAGATCAAGCAATATCATTTTGATAATAATACAATATCTAATTTTAAAAATATTAATATTAATAATATAATAATAATATATGTAAAGGTCAAAAAATTATAATCTCAAGAAATTTGTATTGCTTTCCCCAATATCTCGCTCAATTGCCAGTTTCATCGGAGAGAAGTGGAGCGATTTTACCGTTAGTTGTCGACTATCAAAATGCGCTTTTGATTAATCACAGCATCGCTACATCCTGCCAGCTTAATTTTCCGCTTAGGGTTTATCTGATCTGTTAACTTCAGGCTGAACTCGAATATGGACGGAGAAGAACTGACGGAGCACGAAACTGCTCTCTATGATCGCCAAATTCGTGTCTGGGGCGCCGATGCTCAACGAAGGTATCGAATATTCTTGCTTCTGTTTTGCTTAATTTTGTGTTTTTGGTGGCATTTATAGCTCTTACGGTATATATAATAACATCATCATTTTTAGGCTAAGCAAGTCTCACATACTCGTCAGTGGACTTGAAGGCAGTGTTATTGAGGTATTTGTGCTACTCTATGATGATCCCTGTGTTGTCAGAGTTTGAGGTTTAGGCATTTGGGATCCTTATGACAGCTTAATGTTTATAGCCATGCAATTATTGTTCTTATGTTTATGCAGTTTTGCAAGAATATTGTGTTAGCTGAGGAGTAGGCAGTGTGACTAAATGATGATCGTTTAGTAACTGAGGAGTGTTGTCAGCCAACTTTTTGATTCCTTTGGATGAGAGTGTGTACTCTGGGAGATCTCTTGCTGAGCTCTGTTGCGAGTCCTTAAAAGATTTTAATCCCATGGTTAGAGTTTCTGTTGAAAAAAGGGGATCGTCTTTTCATTTTGAATTATTGATTTGTTGATTTGGAGATAATTCTGAAACCTGGATTCTAGTTTGTGGATCCTTTGTTTGACTTATGTGTGGCATCAAACATTGATGATCGCTGGCTGAGTAATATTCCGGAACACCGCAGTTTATTTTCTGCTTCATCTTGCTAAGACATCACTGCTTGAGTATCGAGTTAGCTATGGGTTTAGGTACAGTTGCCACCATATGAAATCGCATACAGATGTGATGTACAAATATTTTTCTTCTTGTGCTCTTCTTTCCAATTGTGTATGTAGTTAATTTAAGGTTAATTATGACAACTCTTAACTGCTTCCCTCAGTAAATAATATGCATAAAAAGAGACATACCTGAAGGATTTGTGCAAGGCTTTATGTAACTTTCGTTTGACGTGTGAACTATGTTTAAATGCTGGAGTGATGGGTTATTTTAAGCACTTTCAAAGTCCATGGTTTATGCCTTAAGCACTGTCATTAATTACAGATTGCTATGATGTTCATAAACTTCATTCATCTAATAGCCCTTTCCCTTAATTCTTTCAGGTGAATTATCTAGCTTTAGTGTCGATTTCTTTGGCAAGTTTGACGCAGTAGTTATAAATTGTTGCTCCCTAGCAACAAAGGTCAGCAGCCCTTACATAGTTGGAGAAAGTTAAACTTTGGGCTGTTGTTTTACATGTGTTACATGTTGCATGTTTCTTATTTGGACAATGGTTTCCTAAGTGTTTTCTTATTATTCTTTTGCATGAATCTACTGCAGAGATCTGTTAATGAGAAGTGCCGCAAATTGGTAAAACGAGTCGCCTTTTATACAGTGGATTGCAGAGACACGTGTGCTGAGATATTTGTTGATTTGCAGAATTACGCATACTTGAAGGTTATATAAAACTCAGTTTAATATTTTACCTTGTGGTTATTGTTTTATGGGGGCATACTTTGCATGTTCCATGATTTTAATTCCTTTTAATGGACTGTTAATTGCTTACGATTAATGATCTTGTGGCGTGTGGTTTATGGGATTGAGCTGAGATTTTCAGTCTGTTGGTGTGGTTATTCAGCTGAACTTATCACTTTCTGTCTTCAGTGTGTATTTTGTGGAAATCGAAATTCAACTTATTTTCTCTCTCCTCTGGCAGGAAAAAGGTGATGAGAAGTTTGAATGCGTTATAGAGTATTCTAGTTTTGAGGTATGATTATTATGCTCGATAAGTTTTTTTAACCTTAGCTTTACCAAATTATTTACACGAGATGATGGTTTAGTTTCTTTTAAATGTAAATATAAACTAGTCAGTGACTCAAATTTCTGGACTTACCGACTTACCATTTTACTCTTGCTGGATGATAATTTAGAATTTATTATGACATGGTACACAAGATGCATAGACCTCCACGCAAAGTCTAACCGAGCTCAGAACAAAATTCTCTTATTTGTTTTACTGGTTGGAGTAAACTGGTAGCTCCTGGATTTTGAGGACAAAAACAACCATGCTCTTGGGTTGTCTGTTTCTTTGTGGACAGCAGTTTTAAGGAAATACTTTCGAGTATAAATTCCATCTTTTTGCGAAATATAAAGCATCCAATTGAAAGATTAAAAAAGTCGATGGGTAAAGTGAAAAATAATTGTGAAGGTCAGCTTGTTAAGTACAAACTTATCCATCTTGGACCACCCACAAAATCATTTACTGGATAGTGGATAGTTGATTCATGAGATTTAGAGAAACTTTAGATGCCATG
>CAJQUN010002648.1:0-24202 GCA_907163345.1 Haberlea rhodopensis | reverse complement strand
AAACATGCTTGGTAGTTTTGTGAAACCCATGGCATGTTTAGTTGAGCAAGGTTTATGTTATATGTGTTAGTTTTAATAGCATGAAAAGAGGTGCTCAAGAATTCTGGAAATGAAATGTGCCCTGTTTCCAGAAAAGTTGATCCAGTACTGTTTTAATGATCGATGTTTATGCATGTAGGTTTATGCTAAGGGTGTATTTTTGGTTTGAATACACTCAGGGTAGTGTAGTTCAAATGCTAGCATGATGGTCTTGGTATGTATATTGTCCTACATGTAGATTTAAGGGTATGATTATCGGTGTTAAGCAATTCTGGAAAATCGCCGAAGGAACAAGGTTGGCGATCGATCGCCAAGGAGGCAGGATCGATCGCGACGTTCCAGTAAGTTTTGGCGATCGATCGCCAATATAGTGGCGATCGATCGCGGATTGATTTTCTGGTATGCGAGGCAGTAGCAGTAGCATCTCGCGATCGATCGGGGCTCATGGGCGATCGATCGCGAGATGATATTAAAGGATTTGTTTGGTTTTTATTTGGTTTTGCTTCCGGATTATTATGAGGTGCCTAATATATTGTGTTGTGTGGCTATGTAGAACCATCCCAGGTGCCAGCACAACCGAGGAGATAAAGTCGATTGACTCCTCTATCTTTTGAAAGGTACGTAAGCGACGTACGGGCATCCCAACGGTAACATGTACTTTATGTTTGTCTTATGACACATGATGAATGCAATGTGGTGCATTAAGATTATGATACATGTTTTTATGCATTGTTTTTGCATATGTATGTTGTGAAATATAAGAGGTGTATTTCACGAGTCAAAGTTATCTTAGTAAGGATTTAATGGCTTACGCTAAAGTCCATTGGAAGCGATGAAGAATTCCGCTTACATGGAGTAGCAACGCTAAAGTCCATTGGAAGCGATGAAGAATTCCGCTTACATGGAGTAGCAACGCTAAAGTCCATTGGAAGCGATGAAGAATTCCGCTTACATGGAGTAGCAGCAGAAGCATTAAAATGTACTAATGATAAGGCTCAGGATGAAATAAGGATTTAAGGGAAAAGGAATGTCATGACATTGCATATCCATACATTCATATATGTGTTTCTATTATGAATTATGGTACAGGGACAACCAATGGGCGATATAAATGCTGGAAATACAGGAAGGACTTGTGTTTAAGATTTGCATTTATGCCTTACTTTCATATTATGTTAAATATGAATTGTGTTATGCTCATGTGTTGGGGGTTGTCTTTGTAGGTGCTTTTGTTGACGAGAACCAGGGCCGGGGTTGATATGCTGAGCTGTAAGGAGTGCTACAGGATTAGCATGATAGAGTTTTAGTATAGCTTCTACTGAGTAGAGTAAGACTATGATGTAGTACCTTTGTAGGAAGTATGTCTTTCCTTTTGGAACTTTTTGGTACTGTAATCTCTAAAGCTCAGGTTAATCAACACGGCACTACTCTGATATAATCACATGTATGTTTAGTTCTCTAAATTGCACCTTAATATCTTGATGTGATAACGGGGTCTCACACAATCAAAGTTGGCACAATATCACTCTTCCCTCTCGGCTATCAAGAAACCGAGAGCAAGATGAGAGGCGGCGTGTGTGACTTTCACAAGGTGGCCGAGAGCCCTTCTTTTGTTGCTAGGTTTGTTATGAAGTGTTTATTTAAGTTGTCTTACAATTAAACACTTAATAATCATTAATTAAGGCTTTCTCAAAGCTTCATGGGCTTAAGCCCATGATTTAATTAATCCTTATGATTATTAATTAAGACTCCTCTTAATTATTTAATCATCCCATGAATTTAATTTCCCTTCTCGATTTAATCTTTTGTGCGACCCGATAGGATCTTGTAATGTTTGCAGTGACATAAAATCTCATTTTACTCTCAAGCATTGAGCGGTATCTAGCAACACATCAATGCTCCCCAAATTACAAGAATGTCAATGACTCGACATAACCTTTAGAACTTGTGATAATATTAACCACGTAACTTAATCCCTTTGTCCTTTGTGTTTAGATTGAACACGAGTCATGGAATAGTCATACTCGTATATTCAATCTTCATTTCTTGATCCCCAAGTAGAACTAGAATAAACGAATAAGCTCGATATCTCATATCGACTCATTCGAGCATGGCCATGCATTTTATTTCTCACTTGATCAAGGGCCAAACACATCTCCTGTTATATAGGAGGGACAAATCCTATCTCGATCAGTCAACATCCCTCTACATAATTCGTAGTGTATCCAATAGTCGCCTTTATAGTATACCCTGTTACGGGTAACGTTTGACGATATCAAGATACATAACTCCTTATGTTGGGATCTCTGATGATCACAAGTCGTAAGGATTGTATACATTATTATCACTATGAGAATTGCATATGACGATCATATAACTATCCATGTTGCATTCTCATGGTGGGTCTGTCCAGTACATCGTTCTCTAACATGTACCCATATGTTGATTTGATATCTCATATCAATGAACAATTCATCGATCAACATATACTAGTCTCTACGTATTATCATTATCCCTATTCAGGATAATACTTGACTAGGGACATCTTTAAGAATAATACAATATTATTCTAAGGACATTAACATATATATTAATTCACAATGCACTGTTAAAAGAATAATATATAATAATGAATTGCCATTCATAAATCCATAAACATTGTATGTCTTAAACAATCATCTAATGACTTGTCTTAGGGCATATCCCAACAATATGATACCGACATGACATGACATGCATTGCATTTCATTTCATATATCATTTTATAGATACATGATGTATATTCCATGATAGTTCCATATTGGGCTTTTGCTCACCCCCAAGGGGGGGGGGTTGTTGTTGTCTTTGTGTGTGGACAATGGCAGGTTATACAGGTGGCCAGGACCCAGAGAGAGCATGTCTGGTGGAAGCCACACTTGAGAGGTTTATTCTTTTGTTTATCCCAGTATTATATGTATATGCTTACCAGAGGTTTAACCCTGTGTGTGTGTGTGAGGAGTTTATGTATTTTAGTGATCTGTTTAGTAGTTTGACTGGTGTATGCTGGATATGAACTGGTGATATATATTTTCAGTATATGTTGATTATGTTGGTGGTATGATCCTCGTGCGATGAGGTCATGCCGAAATTTTTAGGGCCACTTGTTAAATAAAATCTTCCGCTGTTTACGCTATAATTATCATGTGTGATCATTAATCACATAATTAGGGTTGGGCCCTCACAATCCCACTGAACCTTGATCATAGCAATAACTTTGTTCCGAAGCCTGCGGTCTGCCCTATCCAAAATCCTGATAGGCCGCTCCACATAGGAAACATCGGACTCAAACTGCACCTCTGAAGGCTGCAACACATGCGAAGGATCTGGCTCGTACTTCCTCAGCATAGACACATGGAATACATCGTGTATACCAGACAGAGAGGGCGGTAAAGCCAAACGGTACACCAGAGTACCAACACGCTGCAAGATCTCATACGGCCCTACATATCTTGGGGATAACATTCCGCATCCCAAACCGTACCACACCTCTGAAAGGTGAGATCTTCAGAAAGACTCTGTCGCCTAACTGAAACTCCAACTTCCTTCGCCGCTGATTAGCATACGCTGTCTGTCTGTCCTGAGCTGCCTCATCTTCTCCTGATGACCTTTACCTTTCTTCCATATCCTGGACCATCTCTGGTCCTCCGACCGATTTACGGTCCACATCATCCCAACACAAAGGTGACCTGCAACGCCTGCCATATAGGGCTTCAAATGGAGCCATCTGTATGCTAGCCTGGTAACTGTTATTATAAGAAAATTCCACCAAGGCTACTGAGTCCTGCCAGAAAGTGTCGAACTCCAGCACACAAGCCCTCAACATATCTTCGAGCGTCTGTATCGTGCGCTTGGTCTGTCCGTCCGTCTGGGGATGATATGCTGTGCTCAACCTTAACTCTTTGCCCAGGGCTGACTGAAGACCCTCCCAGAAGTGAGATGTAAACTCCGAATCTCGATCAGACACAATCGACACAGGGATCCCGTGCAGTCTTACCACATCTCTGATGTATAACTGAGCCATCCTTAGGTATGTGAAGGTCATACAGTAGGGAATGAAATGAGCACTCTTAGTCAATCTGTCGACGAATACACATATGGCATCAAAACCCGAAAAAGTCCTCGGTAAGTGGGTCACAAAATCCATAGACTCGTGCTGCCACTTCCACCCGGCTATCTCCAAACTCCTTAGCTCACCACCACCGGGCCTCTGCCTCTCAGCCTTCACCTGCTGACAAATCAAACAGCGCTTGACGAATGAAGTAACATCCCGTTTCATTCGCCTCCACCAGAACTGGCTGCATAAATCCTTATACATCTTCTTCCCGCCCGGGAGGATTCTCATCCTGCTGCAATGAGCTCGCTGTAATATACCCTGTCATAACTCGGATGTATCTGGAACCACCCATCTGTCACCAAGCCTCAGAGAACCGTCCTCAGCCATTCTGAATCTCGATGACTGACCTGAATTAATCACTGACATCCATCTCTGAACCTCTACGTCGGTCTCCTGAGCCTTCCGGATGTGTTCATAAATGATTGGCTCAGCTAGCAAGGTCAACACCTGTACCGAGAGAAGAAGATACATCATAATCAAACCCCAACTGACAGTAGGAGCCCATCATAGCTGATACATACATGACATCCTCTGCCGTGCTCCTCACTTTCTGACTCAAAGCGTCGGCTGTCAAGTTTGCTTTTCCCGGATGGTATTCGATTTCACAGTCGTAGTCCTTCAGCAGGTCCATCCATCTCCTCTGTCTCATATTCAGCTCAGCCTGTGTAAACAAGAACTTCAGGCTCTTGTGATCAGTGAAGATGGTAAATGAGGTACCATATAAGTAGTGTCGTCATATCTTCAAGGCAAACACTATAGCTGCTAACTCCAAATCATGGAATGGATACCTCGTCTCGTGTGGCTTCAACTACCTAGAAGCATAAGCTACTACATGTCTGTCCTGCATCAGTACGCATCCTAGGCCCTGTAGCGATGCGTCAGTATAAAGAACAAATCCTTTGTTCTCCCTGGGAATCACCAAAACTGGTGCAGTAGTCAGTCTGTGCTTTAATTCCTGGAAACTCTGCTCACAAGCCTCTGACCAACAGAATGGGACTCCCTTCTGAGTCAGCTGTGTAAGTGGCTTGGCGATCTTTGAGAAACCCTCGACGAAACATCGATAATAGCCAGCCAAACCAAGAAAACTTCGAATCTCACTGACTGAAGTAGGGGCGGACCAATCCATAACTGCCTCAATCTTCCTGGGATCTACTAATATCCCCTCTCGAGAGATAATGTGACCCAAGAATGATACACTCCTCAGCCAAAACTCACACTTGCTGAGTTTGGCGTACAACTGGTGATCTCTGAGGATTTGAAGCACTGTCCTCAAATGAATAGCATGTTCCTCTTCATTTCTTGAATAGACAAGGATGTCATCAATAAATACGATCACAAACTGATCAAGGTACTCCTGAAATACTCGGTTCATCAGGCTCATAAAGACAGCCGGGGCATTCGTCACCCCAAATGGCATCACCAAGAACTCGTAGTGTCCATACCGAGTTCTAAAAGCTGTCTTTTGGATATCATCAGCTCTAACCCGTATCTGGTGGTAGCCTGATCTCAAGTCAATCTTTGAGTAAATCTCTGTGCCCTGAAGCTGATCAAATAAATCATCAATCCTCGGAAGGGGGGTACTTGTTCTTAATAGTCAATTTGTTCAATTGACGGTAATCGATACACAGGCGCATCGAACCGTCCTTTTTTTCACGAACAAGACTGGTGCACCCCAAGGCGATACACTAGGACGAATGTATCCCTTGTCAAAGAGTTCCTGTAACTGTACCTTCAGCTCCCTCAGCTCTGCCGGCGCCATCCTGTATGGGGCACGAGAAATGGCTGATGTCCCCGGCAGTAGCTCAATGGGAAACTCCACATCTCTGATCGGCGGAAACCCTGGAATCTCATCCGGGAATACATCAATAAACTCCGCCACGACCGGAATGTCCTCGGCTCTCACTTCCTTCTCTTCTGATGCATCCACGGCATAAATAAGGTAGCCCGTGTGGCCGCGTTCCAATAACCGCGACATCTTAATCGCTGAGATCACTAGAATCTTTGGACGAGAGTCGTCCCCATAAAAGGTCCACTGGAACCCTGATCAGACAGAAAATGTACCATCCCCTGTCGGCAATCTACCACAGTCAGCTCGGTATCTGCTCAACACATCAATGCCGACATGCAGTCAAAATCTGCCATCTCTAACTGAATCAGATCGGCCCTCAGATCATTGCCCTCAAAATAAATGAGGCAATCAAATAACAGTCAGTCTGCAGTCACATACTTTCCCATGGGTGTCGAGTCCATGAGAGGCGTGGGTAACAGAGACGAGCACAAGCGGTGTCTTTCCACAAAAGCAGCAGACACAAAAAGAGTGGGAAACACCAGTATCTATCAATAAAAATGCAGGGTACGTAAATAAATGACACGTACCAGCAATGACCTCCTCCGGGGCTGCCTCAGCCTGCTCCCGAGTCAGTGCATACACCTGATCCTGCGGCGGTCCTGCCGCCTGACCTCCCTGTGGTCGAGGTGCGAACTGATGTCTCTGTGGTGCCCTCCCAGCATCAAACCACGGCCTATTCGGCCTTGAGTCTGTCTGACCTGCCCGATTGGGGCAACCTCGAGCATGTTAGAGAAATTTTTTGTATAGCTTCTACTGAGTAGAGTAAGACTATAATGTAGTACCTTAGTAGGAATTGTGTTATTCCTTTTAAAACATTTTGGTACTGTAATCTCTAAAGCTCAGGTTAATCAACACGATACGTTACTCTGATATATTCACATGAATGTTTAGTTCTCTAAATTGCACCTTAGTAACTTGATGTGATAACGGGGTCTCACATTTATTGGTATCAGAGCAGTGGTTAGATAACCAGGGAAGAGTGAAGGGTAGTCTTTAGAAACAAGTTGGCTAGGTATTCATTTGGGCATGCTTATGCATGTGATGCATATGGTTGTATAAGTGTTATACTAACATGCTTTGAATATGATACTCTTGTTATCTAACGGCTTATATTATGAACTGCTTTTGGTATTGTTGTTAACTCTTGTATTACAGCATGACTGAGATTAATCCGGAGAACCCCAATGAGGAGATAGGGGATATGGACAGTAGGAATGCCAGTATTGCTCAGCCGAATCCTTTACCACCACCTGCTGTGGGCGTGGAGCCCATTGTACAGATGTTACTGCCAGGGGAGCTCAGTTTGAAGCAGTTTCTGAGTTTCCATCCGCCCATGTTTGAGGGGATTGAGTCTGGTGAAGTAGCTGAGGTGTGATGACCAGGGATTATAGGTGTTAATCCCGTAGTGTTAATAATCCCTAAAGTGGTTTTACGTGGCGATTTGGGATTTAATCGAGGAGAGTTGGACTCGTTTATTTGGGTAGTTGGGATCGTTGGATCCAGAGGTTGAGATTGTATTCACATTACGGTGTAAAACCTAAGAGTTGGGTTTTAATGTGTCTCGGGATCTCGGGTGCTGTGTGAGCACCGGTAGGGGGTTTGGAGTTAGAGAGAGAGTTTTTGAAAACAGATGATTTTTAAGGAATCATGATGTATTTGTGGGGGCTATTAATTTTTCGGGGTATTTTTGCTATAAATACCATTTGAACCCAAAATTTCCGAAATAATTTCATTTCAGCCCTCTTCTTCCTCTCTCTTTCCCGTCCGCGCGATTTCCCGTCGCCTCCCCTCCCCGCGGCTTCAGGCCGTGCGCCCGCCGCCGTCCGGCCGCCGATCGGCGCGTCCGACCTACCCACGGCGTCGTCTCGGCGAGGCGCTTCTTTCCCCTCCATCAATTCGAAGTTTCATCGCGTGTGGAAGTCGGATTTTGCGGAAGTGCGCCGATCCCCAATTTCTAGGGTTCTTCGATTTTTCGTCCGATTTCTTCCGATTTCGTTTGGGTAACCTTCCTAACCCCCTTTTCCATGCTTGTGATGTATTTCCCTGCCTAATTGTGATTTATTGGCTCGAATTTATTCGAATTTCGTTGGTTGTGGTTCGAATTTTGGATGTGTGGGTGAAGTGGGTTCGAAAATTGTGATCTTTGGAAGGGGTGTGGCGATTCTTGTTATGGGTCATTTATTACATGTGTAGATGTATTGTTGATGCTTAATTGAGTTCGAATTTAGGGCTTGAAATTCAAAAATTTGGGGGTTTGGCATGTGGGATGATTATTCATGCTATGGATTGATTAATTCACATTTTAGATGAATTATGGAATTATTTGGGTTCGAAATTGTGAGATTCGGGTTCGATTTTTGTAGGGTGTTCTTGAACAATTTCGATATTGTCTCATTTATTTCCCTCCCTGCATGTACCCTGCCCCGGGTCTTTTTAGAGGTTAATTGTCGTGTGTTGACAATATTTTGAGGGATATGGGTGTGCTTGAGCATGGGTTGCATGTTCGTAAATATAAGGTACGTGCGACGTACGAGCATTACTACATATTATAGCATTTGTGAATGCATAATGTATTTGATTTTATTGAATAATCGTGCACGAGGATTATTTATATGTGTTGCATGAGGATTAATATATGTGTTGAGAAGCTATGAAGCGACCTAATCTTGATATCGCCGTCAGGGGCGCACGTGACACTAGAGTAGTGTAACTCTCATAAGTTATATGGGGTACCTGATGTATATGACTATTGTAGGGCATTTGAGATGCCTGGGCATTTGAGATGCCTGAGAATGATCGTGGGATCATGTTTTCATTATAAGACATTTGAGATGTCTAGGTATAATGGAAAATTGGTAAAATAAATGCTAGGCATTTAATTTATTTATGATTAATAGCGAGGCTATGAAATCAGTGTTAGATAGTGAGATATCTACTTTTGCATGAATGATGAACTTGGAATCATAATTATTGATATCGAGAACTAGGCATGCAATGGGTTAAATCAATGTGTTGATTTACTGTTTTATGAGATTTGATGAGTTTGATGATTGTGAGAACAGGGACAGTACACGGAATCCCGGATGAGGATGTTGCCATCCAGGGAGTATCATTTAAAATTCATTAATATTTACTTGTGTTGTAAATTATGAATTTCATTATTGTGATTATGAGATTTTGTGTATTGGTATGCTCACCCCGTTGGGGGCTGTCTCTGTTGGGGCAGGTGAACAGGTGCATCGATGGCTGTGGAGCTGAGCTCGAGCTGTTGATTGGATGTACTCACAGGATCGTGGTACCAGGGCTTGATGGAGCACGGTATCGTATAGAGTACTTTATACACCCGAGCTTTATATACACATTTATGATGCTCGCATGTGAGCACGAACATTCTTGTATATGGGTTGTATATAAAGGCATGAGCCTTCCTCTCTTTCATTATATGTTGCATGCAATTGTGTAGAATTGCTAATGATATGAGAGTCGTTAGTGTATTATGTGGGTGTTGAGACCCATTTATGTCGTCATATGTGTGGTGTCTTCCCTGGCTGGGAATTTACTTGGTATTACTGCTTTTTGATGAGTATTATGTTTCCCTGGCCGGGAATCATGATTGTGTGTTGTGCTTTTATTTCGGGATAGCTCTATTTAGGGGGAGACTCTGCCCAAATTTTATAAAAGTCCACAATGTGAAAAGTGGCAAAAAGAGATGGTATTGGGCGAACTTTGTGAGTCTATTTCGTTGTTAGGCTGATGACCTTAACATTGAGTGTTAAAGGAATTTTTTTTAAATTGCCATACAATGATAAAGTATCATCTGAGCTTCCCGATTGGCTTTTTATTGAAAGCATGTGCCACACATAGTGGATAATACACTAATTAAGGGTTAAGGGCTTGGGGTCCTTACATTAGTGGTATCAGAGCAGTGGTTGCTCATTGGGGCTGTTAAGGGCCTAAGAAGTTATTGATAGCACATACTTATGCATGATGGCATTAATGTTGTATGACACAACTAGTTGTTTATGTGCTTTTTCTGATATGAAAAGTGGTGTTGTTAATCAGTGTGATTGCAGGAATCGTGTGCGACGCGATATGATGGCATTAGTGGTAGTGTCTGGCACTCCGTATGTTACGTGCCAAGGAATCTGATTATTGTGAGAGAATCAGAGATAAAGGGATATTTCCGAGGTAACATGTCTTGGTATACGTATTGACTTGCAAGTGGTTGCAAATATGCATTGGATGTGTGATGCATAGCGTATATGGCTATTGTTGCTAACCATGATGGTTGCAGGTTACAGGAAATATGGAGTATAAAAAGGAATGATGATTACATTCCAGGAGTCTTGCTTATCACAGTGAGAATTTTTATACTTATTTTTTTACCGCTAAATGAGCGGAGAGGGGGGGGGGAGGCTCGCTTGCACATTGAGGCGGGGTATACCATACGAAGCGAGGATGAGATACCGCTTGTATGAAGAAGCGAGGATGAGATGCGCTTGTTAGGATGATGATTCATTTCATTGTGATGACACGGATGATAGCGGTGATGTGTCCCGCTGTGTCGATTATATTCATTTCATTGTGATGACACGGATGATAGCGGTGATGTGTCCCGCTGTGTCGATTATATTCATTTCATTGTGATGACACGGATGATAGCGGTGATGTGTCCCGCTGTGTCGATTATATTCATTTCATTGTGATGACACGGATGATAGCGGTGATGTGTCCCGCTGTGTCGATTATATTCATTTCATTGTGATGACACGGATGATAGCGGTGATGTGTCCCGCTGTGTCGATTATATTCATTTCATTGTGATGACACGGATGATAGCGGTGATGTGTCCCGCTGTGTCGATTATATTCATTACATTGTGATGACACGGATGATAGCGGTGATGTGTCCCGCTGTGTCGATTTATATGTATTGGCGATGGTTCATTCCGCCAGGTGTATTGATAGCGATGATTCATTCCGCTATATCGATTGGCGATGGTTCATTCCGCCAGGTGTATTTATAGCGACGGTTCATTCCGCTATATTGATTGGCGAGGGTTCATTCCGCCAGGTGTATTTATAGCGACGGTTCATTCCGCTATATTGATTTGCGATGGTTTATACGCCGGACACGGATGTAGTGATAGCGGTGGTGTGTTCCGCTGTGTCGATGATGATGATTCACCTCTTTGTGATTATTGGTGATGATTCGTGCCGTCGTATATATAGATAGCGATGCCTCTTTCCGCTATTATGTGGACGATGATTCATGCTCAGGTGTGTAGCGAGGTTTCATGCCACTTATTATATGACGAGGTGTCATGCCGTCGATTCTATAGCGAGGGATTGTGCCGCTATGTACTCAGCACAGGATTTTGCCGCCTTCGAGCGATGGGTGCTGATTACGCACTATTATTGAGCGACGGAGACAGGTATGCCGCTATATTGTTAGCGATGAGGTATGAGATATTGCTATTCTATTGGCTTTATTGTATCTGGCATGCGTTGATATACATGTTTTATTATGCCTATTTTACTAGCATGATGGTGGATGACATGTATCGTCACTAGTTGACAATGCCATAGATGCCATGAGTTGGCATGTATCGTCACAGGATGACGATGACGATGGTGTAGGAGATGTCTTATTAGACATGCATCATCGTTACGATGATTGATGCGTTGAGTATACGTATTCAGTGGTATGCCTTGGGTGCCAGTACCGAGCACAAGGTGGTGTGTGCGGCACCGATTGACGTGACCCTTATACCGAGCGGGTTGCTCGAGGAATGGTTGGTTGCGCTGTACATGTGATTGTACCGCAGCTTACGTTTGGGATGATCATTTCACGAGTGGTGATACCCTTGAGGTATGCTCGTTGGAATGGCTCTTGGCCATGTAATTTGACGACAGGAGTAATCATGAGGAAATTACTCGCTTTCTGTCGATGTGACATGTAGTAGACATGGTCACACCACCCATGAGGGTGTAGGATGAGTCCTAAGGGAGTAGGATCAGGTTATGTTAAGTACATAGGGACATTGGAGTGTCCAGGGTGTATCGGCATTAGAGGAATGTTGGATAAAGACCCACTACTCTATTGAGTTTTCTTCCCACGGTATGGTATGTCGTGCGGAAACATCCATCTTATTGGTAGGTTTGAGGTGAACCTAGAGAGGCAGCGACTAGTTTGTCTGCCGTGTGTGTGCAGCACCATGAGGGGCTTGCTAGAGCCGTTATACTGCTCGTTGGAACCAAGTTTTGGCAAATCGTAAGGTGATACGATGGGGATTATGGTGGACTCTAGTAGTCACCATGTCATTTGAGACCGAGGTTGTGCATGCCTCACTGAAACGTGTATACGTTTATGTTTAATCTTGGTGAGACTTGTCTGGGACAGCTCATGATGTTGGAGTACCAACAAGAGAGTCATCAAGTCGTTATTGACTCAATCTAGGGGAATCCGTGTATTTGGGATGCAATGGGTGTTATTGTATCCAGTTTTTCCGAACAGTGGTTCGAGACTAGTGGATCTCGAGTTCGATGGCACTTCCCTTGTGAGGAAGGGGAGTAGTACTATACCTATTTGGGGAATCTTTGAAAGATTCGGTAAGTTGGTACATGTGGTGTTGATTTTGAGAATCACGCCGTGTTGTTGATCGTCGATTTTCATTCTCCACTGGGTAGGGAATGACTCAGGATTGACGGTTGTGTTTGCGGCTTAAGGGTATGTTGTAGATACCCGAGCCAAGTGCATTGAGTATGCATGCGATGTCAATACTTAGGCAGGTATACCGGTGAGTATACGGATGCCAGTTATTGTTTTCCTTCCAGTCAAGCATAGAGTTATGCTATTTTAGGATGGTTAAATCTCTGATGATGAGAGATATGGAACACCTTGAGATTGGGAATCTCCATGGCAGGATTTCGGATTGGTTGGGTGTCACTGTCGACACAAGCGTTGAGGATGCAATGGTTTATTGCATGCCCTTTCAGAAATTGAAACTCTGTGGAGTCTCGATTGTTTATTTTGACCAGGATGTGGTTCTTGGGATATCCGGAGGTGGACATCTTGTGAGATGTCTTTTGTGTGGATCGGTGGCCGTGAGTTGCCCGATCCAAGTTGCAGAGGATGCAACTGCTCCTTGGATGGAGGTGGCCTGTTTAGTGGGGACCAGGTCTGGTATGGATATACCGTGAAATGCTAGTGTTTTCCTCGTAATGATGTATGTTAGACATCGTGAGTCATAGTAAAGATATCATTGGATGATATCTACGATAGAATCGGGAGCGATTCGAATCCTTGCAGTTTCAGTTGATTAACTGCTTTTGGATTATTAGCGTTGAGTTGTGCTGACGCTCTTTGACGTTATGATGGATTTGGAAGTCTATTCCACTCCAGAGTTTGACACGAGGTCGACGTTTTCACGGTTGAGGTGTCATTCAGGTTGCGTTCTTACTAGTTGTGTTAGAACTAGGTGACTGTCCGATCTACAGTCGTAAGTATCGGTTGTGTTGCAGTCATGAGGGACTGACT
Organism: Haberlea rhodopensis; assembly: GCA_907163345.1. NCBI lineage: Eukaryota > Viridiplantae > Streptophyta > Magnoliopsida > Lamiales > Gesneriaceae > Haberlea > Haberlea rhodopensis. Next base: position 10,622 of record CAJQUN010002648.1, on the reverse strand, counting down.
TTTTGGATGACCCGCATCGAGGTACGTTTTACCTCTTGGGTGATATGTTGGTATTGGTAAGTCGCCTTGTTTCAGAGTTGATGCGAGGTAGGTACCCTTGCGTTTATTTATACGATTCTGATATGGTCAAGAATCGAGGTTCTGGCTTCATGTTGTTGTGTAGCCTGGGTGTTATGTGATACACCAGTGCTAATTTCGAGGACACAATTCTTTTAGTGGGGGATATTGTGATGACCAGGGATTATAGGTGTTAATCCCGTAGTGTTAATAATCCCTAAAGTGGTTTTACGTGGCGATTTGGGATTTAATCGAGGAGTTGGACTCGTTTATTTGGGTAGTTGGGATCGTTGGATCCAGAGGTTGAGATTGTATTCACATTACGGTGTAAAACCTAAGAGTTGGGGGTTTTAATGTGTCTCGGGATCTCGGGGTGCTGTGTGAGCACCGGTAGGGGGTTTTGGAGTTAGAGAGAGAGTTTTTGAAAACAGATGATTTTAAGGAATCATGATGTATTTGTGGGGCTATTAATTTTTCGGGGTATTTTTGCTATAAATACCATTTGAACCCAAAATTTCCGAAATAATTTCATTTCAGCCCTCTTCTTCCTCTCTCTTTCCCGTCCGCGCGATTTCCCGTCGCCTCCCCTGCCCCGCGGCTTCAGGCCGTGCGCCCGCCGCCGTCCGGCCGCCGATCGGCGCGTCCGACCTACCCACGGCGTCGTCTCGGCGAGGCGCTTCTTTCCCCTCCATCAATTCGAAGTTTCATCGCGTGTGGAAGTCGGATTTTGCGGAAGTGCGCCGATCCCCAATTTCTAGGGTTCTTCGATTTTTCGTCCGATTTCTTCCGATTTCGTTTGGGTAACTTCCTAACCCCCTTTTCCATGCTTGTGATGTATTTCCCTGCCTAATTGTGATTATTGGCTCGAATTTATTCGAATTTCGTTGGTTGTGGTTCGAATTTGGATGTGTGTGGTGAAGTGGGTTCGAAAATTGTGATCTTGGAAGGGGTGTGGCGATTCTTGTTATGGGTCATTTATTACATGTGTAGATGTATTGTTGATGCTTAATTGAGTTCGAATTTAGGGCTTGAAATTCGAAAATTTGGGGGTTTGGCATGTGGGATGATTATTCATGCTATGGATTGATTAATTCACATTTTAGATGAATTATGGAATTATTTGGGTTCGAAATTGTGAGATTCGGGTTCGATTTTGTAGGGTGTTCTTGAACAATTTCGATATTGTCTCATTTATTTCCCTCCCTGCATGTACCCTGCCCCGGGTCTTTTTAGAGGTTAATTGTCGTGTGTTGACAATATTTTGAGGGATATGGGTGTGCTTGAGCATGGGTTGCATGTTCGTAAATAATTGTGAATTATTTATCGTGTTAGCACATCATTCCTCGGGGCATGGAACTCGGGCAAGGTTTGGCTCGGACTTCGGAGATTTAAGGTACGTGCGACGTACGAGCATTACTACATATTATAGCATTTGTGAATGCATAATGTATTTTGATTTTATTGAATAATCGTGCACGAGGATTATTTATATGTGTTGCATGAGGATTAATTATATGTGTTGAGAAGCTATGAAGCGACCTAATCTTGATATCGCCGTCAGGGGCGCACGTGACACTAGAGTAGTGTAACTCTCATAAGTTATATGGGGTACCTGATGTATATGACTATTGTAGGGCATTGAGATGCCTGGGCATTTGAGATGCCTGAGAATGATCGTGGGATCATGTTTTCATTATAAGACATTGAGATGTCTAGGTATAATGGAAAATTGGTAAAATAAATGCTAGGCATTTAATTTATTTATGATTAATAGCGAGGCTATGAAATCAGTGTTAGATAGTGAGATATCTACTTTTGCATGAATGATGAACTTGGAATCATAATTATTGATATTCGAGAACTAGGCATGCAATGGGTTAAATCAATGTGTTGATTTACTGTTTTATGAGATTTGATGAGTTTGATGATTGTGAGAACAGGGACAGTACACGGAATCCCGGATGAGGATGTTGCCATCCAGGGAGTATCATTTAAATTCATTAATATTTACTTGTGTTGTAAATTATGAATTTCATTATTGTGATTATGAGATTTTGTGTATTGGTATGCTCACCCCGTTGGGGGCTGTCTTGTTGGGGCAGGTGAACAGGTGCATCGATAGCTGTGGAGCTGAGCTCGAGCTGTTGATTGGATGTACTCACAGGATCGTGGTACCAGGGCTTGATGGAGCACGGTATCGTATAGAGTACTTATATACACCCGAGCTTTATATACATATTTATGATGCTCGCATGTGAGCACGAACATTCTTGTATATGGGTTGTATAAAGGCATGAGCCTTCCTCTCTTTCATTATATGTTGCATGCAATTGTGTAGAATTGCTAATGATATGAGAGTCGTTAGTGTATTATGTGGGTGTTGAGACCCATTTATGTCGTCATATGTGTGGTGTCTTCCCTGGCTGGGAATTTACTTGGTATTACTGCTTTTGATGAGTATTATGTTTTCCCTGGCCGGGAATCATGATTGTGTGTTGTGCTTTTATTTCGGGATAGCTCTATTTAGGGGGAGACTCTGCCCAAATTTTTATAAAAGTCCACAATGTGAAAAGTGGCAAAAAGAGATGGTATTGGGCGAACTTTGTGAGTCTATTTCGTTGTTAGGCTGATGACCTAACATTGAGTGTTAAAGGAATTTTTTTTAAATTGCCATACAATGATAAAGTATCATCTAAGCTTCCCGATTGGCTTTTTATTGAAAGCATGTGCCACACATAGTGGATAATACACTAATTAAGGGTTAAGGGGCTTGGGTCCTTACATGAGGAGTGGTTGGAACGTATACAGCAGATTCTTGTGACTGCACCCTGTGCACGCACGGCATGGCTAAGGTTAGCCGAGTTTCAGATGGCTAAGAAGCCTGCTATGTGGTGGAAGACCACCGTGATGGAGATGAGAGCTCTAGGTGTGGCAGTTGACTGGACTGTATTCCGGACCCGGTTCCTTAACCGGTATTTTCTGCAGCTGCCAGACAATTAAAAGAGGATGAATTCAACAGTTTGAAGCAGGGTAGCATGTCAGTGTCAGACTATGCTATGCAGTATTTCTCACTGCTGAGGTATGTACCTCATATTGCTGTCAGCAGCCATGCAAAGATGAGGAATTTCTGAAGGGATTGAGGCCAGAACTATTTGATAGGGTTATATCCAACAACCCCAGTTCATTTGATGACGTCCTGACACGGGCAGAGTTAGCGGAGATTGCGGTGGGCGCGTACAAGGATGTTGTACCCCCTTCTGTACCACCACAGAGGCCTGCTGCTGATAGTCTGAGCCCATGAGGGGATCAGTTCAAGGCTCGTGGGGCCTCATCATCTTCCAAATGTAGTGGGAAGAAGTCTCAGGGTCAGAAACAGAAACAGAACAATAAGGGACCCACACAGGGGGAGCAAGACAGTGGGAAGCAAGTGTAGCAACTGTGGAGGATGGCACTTGTCACGGGATTGTCCGGGTTGCTATGTCTGTGGCAAGGTGGGCCACTTTGCTCGAGGTTGCCCCAATCGGGCAGGTCAGACAGACTCAGGGCCGAATAGGCCGAGGTTTGATGCTGGGAGGGCACCACAGAGACAGCAGTTTGCACCACGACCCAGGGAGGTCAGACGGCAGGACCGCCGCAGGGACAGGTGTATGCACTGACCAGGGAGCAGGCTTAGGCAGCCCCAGAGGAGGTCATTGCTGGTACGTGCCATTTATTTACGTACCCTGCACTTATATTGATAGATACAGGTGCTTCCCTTCTTTTGTATCTACTTCTTTTGTGGAGGGACACCGTTTGTGCTCGTCTCTGTTACCCACGCCTCTCATGGTCTCGACACACGGAGAAGCACGTGATTGCTGACCGGTTGTTATCTGATTGCCTCATTTATTATGAGGGCAATGATCTGAGGTCCGATCTGATTCAGTTAGAGATGGCAGACTTTGACTGTATTATCGGCATTGATGTGTTGAGCAGATACCGAACTGTGGTAGACTGCTGGCAGAGGATTGTACGTTTTCTGTCTGATCAGGGGTTTCAGTGGACCTTTTATGGGGACGGCTCTCGTCCAAAGATTCCGGTAATATCAGCGATTAAGATGTCGCGGTTATTGGAACGCGGCCACACGGGCTACCTTATCTATGCAGTGGATGCATCAGACGAGAAGGAAGAGAGAGCCGAGGACATTCCGGTTGTGGCGGAGTTCATTGATGTGTTCCCAGATGAGATTCTAGGGTTTCCGCCTGTCAGGGATGTTGAGTTGCTATTGAGCTGCCTGCGGACATCATCCATTTCTCGTGCCCCATACAGGATGGCACCGGCAGAGCTGAGGGAGCTGAAGGTACAGTTAGGAGCTCCTCGACAAGGGATACATCCGTCCTAGTGTATCGCTGGGGGTGCACCGTTCTTGTCGTGAAAAAGAAGGATGGATCAATGCGTTCTGTGCATTGACTATAGGCAATTGAACAAGGCTACAGTGAAGAACAGATATCCACTTCGAGGATTGATGATTGTCGACCAGCTTCAGGGTACAAAGGTGTACTCCAAGATAGACTTGAGATCAGGCTAGACACCAGGTGCGGGTAGAGCTGGTGATGTCCAAAAGACGGGTTTTAGAACTCGGTATTATGGGCACTATGAGTTCTTGGTGATGCCATTCGGGGGGGTGACGAATGCCCCTGCTACATTTATGAGCATGATGAACAGAGTATTTCAGGAGTACCTCGATCAGTTTGTGATCGTGTTCATTGATGACATCCTGGTCTATTCAAGGAATGAGAAGGATCATGCCGATCATCTGAGGATAGTGCTCCAGATCCTCAGAGATCATCAGTTGTACGCCAAAACTCAGCAAGTGTGAGAGTTTTGGCTGAGCAGTGTAGCCTCTTGGCCATATCATATCACGAGAGGGGATATCAGTAGACCCGAGGAAGATAGAGGCAGTTATGGATTGGTCTGCCCCTACTTCAGTCAGTGAGATTCGAAGTTTTCTTGGTCTGGCTGGCTATTATCGACGTTTGGTCGAGGGTTTCTCAAAGATCGCCAAGCCACATACACAGCTGACTCAGAAGGGAGTCCCATTCTGTTGGACAGAGGCTTGTGAGCAGAGTTTCAGGGAATTAAAGCACAGACTGACTACTGCACCAGTTCTAGTGATTCCCAAGGAGAACAAAGGATTTGTTCTTTATACCGACGCATCGCTACAGGGATTAGGGTGCGTACTGATGCAAGAAAGACATGTAGTGGCTTATGCTTCGAGACAGTTGAAGCCACACGAGACGAGGTATCCAGTCCATGATCTGGAGTTGGCAGCTATAGTGTCGCCTTGAAGATATGGCGACACTATTTATACGGTACCTCATTTACCATCTTCACTGATCACAAGAGCCTGAAGTTCTTGTTACACAGGCTGAGCTGAACATGAGGCAGAGGAGATGGATGGACCTGCTGAAGGATTATGATTGTGAAATCTATATACCATCCCGGGAAAGCAAATCTGACAGCCGACGCCCTGAGTCGGAAGGTGCGGAGCACTGCAGAGGATGCCATGTGTTTATCAGCTATGTTGGGATCCTACTGCCATTTGGGATTCGATTTTGATGTATCTCTTCACCAGTACAGGTTTTGACCTTGCTAGCTGAGCCTGTTATTTATGATCACATCAGGAAGGCTCAGGGGACCGATGTAGAGGTTCAGAGATGGATATTAGTGGTTCATTCAGGTCAGCCATCGAGATTCATAGTGGCTGAGGACGGTTCTCTGAGACTTGGCGATAGATGGGTGGTTCTAGATGCACCCGAGTTACGTCAGGGTTTATTACAGCGAGCTCATTGCAGCAGGATGAGTATCCACCCAGGCGGGAAGAAGATATATAAGGATCTACGCAGCCAGTTCTGGTGGAGGCGTATGAAACAAGATGTCACCTCATTTGTCAAGCGCTGTTTGATTTGTCAGCAGGGTGAAGGCTGAGAGGCAGAGGCCTGGAGGTGAACTAAGGAGTTTGGAGATACCCGAGTGGAAGTGGCAGCACGTGTCTATGGATTTCGTGACCCACTTACCGAGGACTGTTTCGGGTTTTGATGCCATCTGGGTAGTCGTGGATAGACTGACTAAAGTGGCTCACTCATTCCTTATTGTATGACATATACGCACTTGAGGATGGCACAGTTATATGTCAGAGATGTGGTGAGACTGCACGGGATCCCTGTTTCGATAGTGTCCGATCGAGATCCGCGGTTCACATCTCACTTCTGCGAGGGTCTGCAGACAGCTCTAGGTACAGAGTTGAGGCTGAGCACAACCTATCACCCTCAGACGGACCAGGACAGACCGAGCGTACGATACAGACGCTCGAGGATATGTTGAGAGCTTGTGTGCTAGAGTTCGACATATCATGGCAGGACTCAATAGCCTTAGTGGAGTTCTCTTACAACAACAGCTACCAGGCAAAGTATACAGATGGCTTGTGATATCCCCGAAATGATTAAGTGTTATTTAAACATTAATCACTGTTGTGAAAATTATGATATTAATTCTTGTGTTGAATTAATAATGTTGGGAGATGCATGTGAGGGTGCATGTGTTACATGTTGGGATTTTTGGGGATTGTGGCATGTTTAATTTTGGGGGTGTGTTAATCGTTTTGGTAAAGTATATTTAAATGGGAATTGAAGTTTTTAATGAGAAAATACTATAAAATATCATGTGAGGATATTTTAATACATCGTGCAAATACCGGGACCAAAACATAACACATCACATAAACCCACCAAAAACCCCCCCTTGACCCATACCCTGCTGCAGCTGCAGCTTGCCCATACCTCTTTCCTCATCTCCCACTCCACCTTGTCATAGCTGAAATCACTCCATTCTCTCCAACTTTTTCGTCCAACATCTGGTAAGGGAAAACAAGAGGAGATCCACCATTTTTCTTGCTTGGAAAGCTTGCAAAAATCGGAGCCAAAAGGGGTGAGGAACCATTTCTGGGTTTGAAGTTTTGTTGTTGTTGAGTTCATACTTTGTTTAGTGTGAAAAATGGGCATGTTAGGTTAGGTAGGTTTTGTTAAACCTTCGATTCATGTTCATTTATGGTGTGTTTATGAAGCTTCCAGTATTTTTCCTTGAGCACATTACATGTTATGTGGTAGATTTAAGCATGTAAAGTATGGTGTTGGAGAATCTGGGTAGATATTTTCCCCTGTTTTTCTGGAAATATGTGATCTGGGAGTGATATTGAAGGGGTGGTAATATGCATGTTAGAAGGGTTTTTGAATGAACCTTCGATGTGAAAATATGCATGGTAGTTTGATGAAACCCTTGACATTTTTATTCGAGCAAATTGCATGACTTATGTGGTAGATTTCGTTGCTTGAAAGTGTGTACTCAAAAATCTGGGCAGGAAGACAATGCCCTGTTTTCAGAAAATGTTGAATGAGTAGTACTGATGTTCATGGGGATTTTAATGCATGTGGGTTTGTGGTTGGGGTACAATCTTGATGTAAATACACTCAGAGTAATGTGTTTTAAATACTAGCATGTTGGTATTGGCATGTTGTATGTCTTACATGTTAGAAGGAAAGTGTGAATATCGGTGTTGAACATGCTGGAAAAAATTATCGCGCACAGACCAGGTGGCGATCGATCGCCACAAATGGCTGCGATCGATCGCCGAGGTCAGTAGCCAAAATCAAAGCCACGCGATCGATCGCCATGAAAGGCGCGATCGATCGCCATGGGACAGTGGAGTTTGGCGATCGATCGCCAAGGGGTAGCGATCGATCGCCAGAAGCAAAATTTTGAAATATTGTTTTGTTGGATTTTTGATTTTGGATCATATATTGGCATCTAATATTGTGTTGTACACTGGTGTAGAGCCTTCACAGACGGCTACACAACGCAGGGGATAGAGTCCCACCACACACTACTTTTTGAAAGGTACGTAAGCGAGTACGGGCATCCCAACGGTAACATGTATTTATGTTTTGTCTGCATGACACATGATGAATGCAATGTGATGCATTATTGAGTTGATACATGTTATTATGCATTGTTGTTGCATATTATGCATTGTTGTTGCATATTGTGATGGGAATAAAGAGATGTATCCACGAGTCAGGGCGATCACGGTTAAGGTGTTAATGCTTACGCTTTACCGCTAAAAATGTGGAGCGGGAGGGGGGAGGCTCGCTTGCACATGGAGGCGGGTATATACTATACTGAGCGAGGATGAGATACCGCTAGTATAAAGAAGCGAGGATGAGATACCGCTTGTTTTGAGATTATAAAAGCGGAGAAGAAGTATTAAAATAAACCGATGATGACTGACTCAAGAAAAAGAGGAAATGTCATGACATTCTTGTGAAACCATACATTCATATAATGTGTTATATTATGATCATGGTACAGGGACAAACAGTGGGCATTGTAAATGCGATGGAAATACAGGAAGTGAATTGTATTTTATGATGTGCATTTACGCCTTATTTTCATATTATGTTGAATATGAATTGTGATATGCTCATGTGTTGGGGGTTGTCTTTGTAGGTGCTTTTGATGTTGAGAACCAGGGTCGGGGTTGAGAAGCTGAGCTATAAGGAGAGTTACGGGATTAGCTACAAGATTTGAGAAAAATTTTATATAGCTTCTACTTGTGGTTAGTAATAAGACTATAATGTAGCACCTTTTGTAGGAATTGTGAAATCCCTTTTTGAAACTTTTGCTACTGTATTCCTAAGCTCAGGAAAATCAAACATGACTTTACTCTGATTTTTCATAGATGAATGTTTAGTTCTCTTAATCGCACCTATTAGTTATTGAGATCCGGGGTCTACACATTTAGTGGGTATCAGAGCAGTGGTTAGATAACCAGGGAAGAGTGAGGGTAGCCTTTAGAGACAAGTTGACTAGGTATTCATTGTTGGGCATGTTATGCTTTTGTGCATATTGTTGTATAAGTATTATACTAATAAGCTTTTGGATATGATACTCTTGTTACTAACGGCTTATACTATGAACTGCTTTTGGTATTGTTGTTAACTCTTGTGTTGCAGCATGGCGGCTATTAACCCGGAGAACCTCAATGAAGAGGTAGGGGATTATGGGCAGTATATGATGCTAGTGTGCTCATCTGTGAATCCTTTACCGCCACCTGTGGGAGAAGTAGAGCCCAGTGCAACGATGTTTATTACCGGGGAGCTCAGTTTGACACAGTTTCTGATTTCCGTCCACCCATGTTTGGGGGACCGAATCTGGAGAAGGGGCCGAAGAGTGGCTAGAACGGATAGAGCAGATACTTGTGACTGCGCGCCCTGTGCACGTACCGCATGGCTGAGGTTAGCCGAATTTCAGATGGCGAGAAGAAGCCTTCTATGTGGTGGAAGACACTGTGGTGGAGCTGAGAGCTCAGGGCATGGTAGTAGACTGGACTGTATTCAGGACCCGGTTTCTTAACCCGGTATTTTTCTCCGCTGCTAGACAAGTCAAAGAGGACGAATTCACTAACTTGAAGCAGGGGAGGAAAATGTCAGTTTCAGACTTTGCCTTGCAGTATTCCTCATGTTGAGGTATGTCCCCCATATTGCTGTGAGCAGCCATGCAAAGATGAGGCATTTCATGAAAGGACTCAGGCCAGAACTATTTGACCGGGTTATCTCCAACAACCCTAGCTCTTTTGAGGACGCCCTGACACGGGCAGAGTTAGCGGAAAAATTGCAGTGGGAGCATACAAGGTTTGTCCCCTTGTACCCCCTTCCAGTACCATCAACAGAGGCTGTTGCTGATAATTTGAAACCACGAGGAGATCAGTTCAAGACTCGTGGAGCCTCATCATCTTCCAGATTTAGCGGGAAGAATCTCAGTCAGATTCAGAAACAGAGCAACTTACACGAGGACCTACACAGGGAGTAAGGCAGGAAGGGGACAGGTGTGACCGCTGTGGAGGATTCACTTGTCACGTGACTGCCGAGGCTGTTATGTTTGTGGCAAGGTGGGCCACTTAGCTAGGAACTGCCCCAATCGGGCAGTCAGACAGACTCAGGGCCGAACGCGGCATAAGATTTCGATGCTGGGTGAGGGCCACACCGAGACAGCAGTTTGCGCCTCGACGCAAGGAGGTCAGGCGGCAGGAACACCGCAGGGGTCAGGTGTACGCATGACTAGGGAAGCAAGCTGAGGCAGCCCCAGAGGAGGGTCATGCTGGTACGTGTCATTATTTACGTACCTGCATTTATTTTGGTAGATACAGGTGCTTTCATTCTTTGTATCTGTTGCCTTTGTGGAGAGACACCACTTGTGCTCGTCTCTGTTACCCACGCCCTCATGGTCTCGACACCCACGGGGAAGCATGTGATTGCCGGATAGGCTGTTGTCTGATTGCCTCATTTATTTTGAGGGCAATGATCTGAGGGCTGATCTGATTCAGTTAGAGATTGGCAGACTTTGACTGTATTATGCATTGATGTGTTGAGCAGATACCGAGGTGTGGTAGACTGTCGGCAGAGGACGTGTGTTTTCAATTGGATCAGGGGTTCCAGTGGACTTTTTATGGGGACGGCTCTCGTCCAAGGATTCAG